>JAMXBB010000008.1:28146409-28380259 GCA_024138015.1 Lumnitzera littorea
AATAGAAAATTCATTTACTAGGAAAAATAGAAATTAAATGTAATAAATCAATAAAATATATATTTGAACTTCCTCACATATTTCTAACCCTATAAATAATGTTTAGAATAATAAATAATATAACTATAAGGTAAATTATAAATCATATTATTAATATTTACTACATATTGTCTAAATAATAAATAAATGTCTAAATTGACATAATACTAACTTATCTATATAGATATAAGGTTAATATTAATTATAAAATAATATCATAATTTTTAATGAATTAATCTAGTATTTTTATGTTTATAAGCATTTAAAAATTATTTCTACTTGTTCGTTAGCGTTTTCATACGATTTGGCGTTTCGTTTAATTATTAGGCTCAATTAAAGTTTCATCATTCTTACGATACATTAGTATATTTATAAGCTTAAAGTTTGAATTTTAAGGTTTTTATCATAGTCGGGTTCAATTTATAGTATTTATACATATAGGATTTAGGGTTTTCATCATGATTAAGGTTTTTACCAGGTTCAAGATTAATCTCTTACAGTTACACAAATTTAGGGTTTAAAGTTTTCGCACACGATTAGAATTTCGATCAATAAGTTAAGGTTTTTCATATTCATTTTAGGTTTAGAATTAAAATTTTAATTAGTTTTAAATTTATCGGCTCTATTGACTTAAGAAAATTATTTATAGTACGTGAGTTAGATTTTATACTCAAAAGGCTAGATTTTTGGGGTTTACATCTCTCTTCCCTCTTCTCGAAAATCGCTTTAGAGAGCTCATTAGGATACAAAACGAGTACCCTTCCTGCTCCCTATCTTCTTTCTCTTTCATCATTAAATGTTGAATGATACTTGCCACATGACCTATAACCTAGCCGTTGAACTACGGTAACCATCTACCACCGATGAGACAAGCCTATCTCTTAAGCATTCATCAACAGGCAGAAAGTAGATTGTCTTATCTCATGCTAACAACGTCGCCCTCTTAGATTCTACATTGGCTAGTCCCCTCTTATAATGTGTATGTTGGCTAATCCCCTCTTAACATGTGTCAGCATAAGTTAACATCCTTAACTTATGAATAGAGGTAAAATCTTTAAGTAAAGAGATAGACTCCTTTTATACTATTAGGAACTCACTATCCTTTTTTAGTTATCCTCTTATTCTCATTGTTGGCTTGAGTGCTAGAGAGCTTTTGCTAGGAATGCTACAAAGGCTTTTTGTAAGTCCACCTCTATTTACGACTGATGGACCACTCAAAGTTCACTCAAGAGTCATACTTGTGATATTTATCATCTTGTAATTTGGAAAAAAAAAAAAAAAAGAAAACATACAACATATAATTTGCATAAGTAATTTCATTAAATTATAGATTTAGCAAGGATAAATTTTTTTTTTTTTCTGAAGCAAGAATAAACTTGTTGTATAACTATAAATAACAATTACATCATTATGGAAAAAAGAAATGGAAAAGTATTCTTTCCAAATCAACTTCCAATTGAAAAAGAAATAGATACAATTTTCGGAAATAATTACTATACGTATATATATATCGCCTCTTTCTTACCGCGGCTAGACGAGTTAAAGTCTTGGTTGGCGTTTTCACATTTTACGGTTAAACTTTGTTCAGTTTTCGGATTAACCGGCGCTTGCGTTTGCTGAGCTGCTTTTTGCCTTCTCCTTGTGCCCTTTTATACCTGGATTTTCCCATCTCCACACACAAACCAACACACACCACAGCAGCTTTCTCTCATCCTCTCTCTCTCCCCTCCTCCCTCCCTCCCTCACTCCCACCTCTCTCTCTTTCTCTCTCTCTATAAAATATTGACTTTGTTGTTCTAGAATACCCTTTACCTTGGTGGTATGTAAGTACTGAATTCTCAATATCCTTATGTTCTTATTAAATTCTTTTTACTGTTTTATATTAGTTAAACTCGTGTTAGATCAAGCTTGTAACACCGACTTATTGTATGCTTTTTTTTATTTTTTGGGTTTGTATAAAGCAAGGACAAGAAATTAATGAATTTCTATGGAATTTTGAATCTTTATCATGAATAGTGAAAAATTTATTCAATTTTAGTTAGTAATTGAAATTTAAGATAATGGGTATGACTGTTTGCTTTGAAATATTGAGTAGTTGATGATTTTATTAATTTATGTTGGCATTCCTAAAGGATGGCTAACGTTTATTAAATAATGTTTATTTCTTTCACGATGGAGGATTGCATCCTAGTGTAACGAGCTGTTTCGGTGCCAGAAACCGGAATACAAGATTCTTGTGCTAGTTTGGTCCAACTTAATATGTAAGTGGTCAAAGAAGTGATCTTGATGGGATTTGGATCAGCATTGCAACCATATGGGATGTTAAACACGAGACTTCAGGACTAGGTCAACCCTTCAATGAGATTTGCTATTTTGGTTGAAAAAGTTACTCGTTTTGTATGATAAAGATGGAATAGAAGCTTCAATTTGCCAAGCAACTAGTCATATTGTGCCTTTCTCTTTTTTCTCTTTTTCGTTTGAATTAATTTGTCCTTGCGGTGATTTGGGTGTTGGTTAATATGTATAGTTGATACACTAACTACTTTCTGTTGCGGTTTTTCACTAATAGGTTATTTTTGAAAGTTGAGATGATCTTGACGGCATTTTGTGAAGCCTAGGCAATTGTCTAGCATTGAACTGGGTCTTCACCCACTTATTTAGTAAATGGGCTGTTTTCATTCTACGCAAAGAAGACAGTTCCCTGGATATGAGGATCCTGTGACTCTTGCTTCTCAGACAGCTTGTAGGTTACTTTTGTAAGAAGCCAGTATTTTTCCTTGCTTATAGTTGGATTCTTGCAATTTTAATTTGAAAAATATAATTCCTCCTTAGCAGATATTTTAATCTGCATTTGGAGAAATAAATGCTGATACAAGGGTTCATGTTCGGATAATGTCAGATCATGAATAGTTAACATAATTTGTGGGATGTTGTGACCTGAAAAGGCAACATTGGAGATCTTTAAAAGGTTTTCTTGGACTTTGGATATTAAAGGGCATATGATATCCTACTGAAAGTGATGTTGGAATACACTTTGTATAAAATTTTATAGTTGTTTCTGTTTGCTCAACATGACATGGTTGTTATTTCCATTGTTAGATTTACATGCTGAACATACAAACCCATGTTTTGAAAATGAATAGATTGTAAATAATTTGGGTATTTCACAATATTTTGGTGCCATGTCAATAATGCCCTTGAAATTTTGATAAAATTACTCTATCAGAAACTAGAAAATGTGCTCTGGAACACTTTTTTGAAAAATTGACTTCTCCCTTTTAATTACCTTATATTAGCATGGGAAAGGGGGCGTTTATCACATATATCAGTGTTTTGAAATTGGTTTGCCATATATGTGTACTTAATGCATCCTGCTGATTGTATATATGTGGCTGTTCTAGGCTCCTTGTTTTTTGAACTTATCTGGATTCCTCATGTTTTAAACTTTCAGTTAGTGTTAGTGAAGTTGAAGCTTTGTTTGAGCTTTACAAAAGCATCAGTGCTTCTGTCATCGATGATGGGTTGATCAACAAGGTAATTGGCTGAATCTGTAGAGTGCTACCTTTCCCCCACCTAAGCAAAAGGAGAAGATAAAAGCTGTCTTTAGTGTTGAGTTGTTTTCTATGCTATGCTTTCAACACATACATTCTTAGTAGGTCCGGTTCTAATAATAGGTGTCTTTATTCAAATTACTGTTCCTGGTAATTAACTAATGATTGGTGCTGGTTGGGTCAAGGTGCAGTGTATGAGTGCCCTGATTAGTGATCTGTGAGTTTGAGTTCTGTTATGTCTTATGCAGGAGGAGTTTCAGTTAGCACTTTTCAAGAATAGAAAGAAGGAGAATCTCTTTGCCAACAGGGTGAGTCATTTTACATTATATAGATTTTATCATGTATCACTTGTCAGTGCCTTTTCATGCTCATAAGCAAGAAACAATGTCAGCTGTGCTGTTATTGCCAGTATTTCTGTGTACTGTCTTGAAATGAGACTACTAAAAAGCTTGGCATATTTATCTGGAAGTGGGGAAGAAGTTCTTCATTTACTGTTTCTTTTCTCACTTCCAGAATGTAGATGTCAACTAACCAATTGCTAGGTGATATACTGGCTATGTATCGCTTTGCTAATGTAAAAGTTGTCCTCACTTGAAAGAAACTTTTCTGAAAGTGGTTTTCTATATGTAGTTGGAATATATTCTAAGATTCTAAGCCTTTTTTTTCTGCAGATATTTGATCTTTTTGATGTGAAGGGTAAGGGATTCATTGACTTTGGTGACTTTGTTAGAGCTCTAAATGTCTTCCATCCTAATGTTCCCCAAGAAGACAAGATTGATTGTAAGTTGTTTCAAAGCTGTTTGTGGTTCCGTAGTATTATTCTTACTCTAAATGCCTTCCATTGAATTTGCAGTGCTGTTCTGCCAAGTAATTTTGACTAATATTCCTTTCTTTTTTTTTTTCTTTTTTTTACAGTTTGCTTCAAGCTTTATGATATGGACGGGACGGGATATATTGAACGCCAAGAGGTGAGGTCACAGCTTCTTTTTTAGGCATGTTCGCTTGTTTGATATGATTACATGATATTTCTTGTCAAAAGTGACAATGGAATAGTCGGAATTTCAATTCTGAAATCTTTTGTTTTGAATTTCTTTCTTTCTTTTTCTTTTTTTTTACCCCTAATGCACAAGGAATCTTAGAGGCATTAGAATGCTGATTATACTTGTACATATACTTTGTGGACTACATGATAGCTGTTAAGATTTGATTTAATCAGATATTTTGTTTTCCGTTGGTTTCCATTCTCTTCCACAATAACATTTATTTGTATGTTGTTTTGGTAGGTCAAGCAAATGCTGATTGCTCTATTAGGCGAATCTGAAATGAAACTAGCTGATGAAACTGTTGAAGTTATACTTGATAAGGTTGGTATGCTGTCCGGAAACTGTGAGCTAATGGGAATGTCGGGGCTCTTAAATAGAGCTTGTTTAATGGAGAGAGAGAAGGAAAAAAAAAAAAAAATCATGATTTTGATTTGATTACTTTTATGGGCCACTCTTTTGGCAAGTAGAGCGTCTTTTAACATTGATGGTGTTCTAACAAAATGGAATTGAAGTCTTAGTGGTAGGCACTTGGTTTTTGGATAAGCACAGGGTAGGATAGCATTAATTTCTGACGGTTGGTGGAACCTACAAGCATCATGATATGTCCTCATTTAATAAAAAAAGGCAATCATGATATAGGCATCTCATTAAAACGAGTCCCATCTTGTTTTATAAAGCATGTAGGTTATCACCATGCCCCACCTTGCCTTACATTTTATCCTTGTGGATCCTTAGCTTGTGATATTTCTTGGCAGACTTTTTTGGAAGCTGATGTGAACCAGGATGGCAGAATAGACAAGTCCGAATGGCAGAATTTTGTATCTAAAAACCCGTCTCTTTTGAAAATCATGACCCTCCCGTACTTGAGGTTAATTAATCTATTCTCTTTAATTCTATATTTTCCCTTTCCTTCAGCAGTATGGGGTGTTTGATAGTGATTCCTGTCTTTGTAACTTGCAGGGACATAACAACAACATTTCCAAGTTTTGTGTTCAACTCCGAGGTTGATGAGATTGCAACTTAGGCTGCAATAGTAGAATAGCATAGGAGGTCAATCTACTATTTATTTTGGAATGTCTGGAAGCAGATTTTCAGAAAAGGCTTAATTGCGGTAGAATTACACGCATTGCCTTCTTATTAAGGTAGATATGTGTCACTGGGAGCTTATAGCTAGTGTAAATCATTATTGCTCCTATTTGGTTTTTGTATTCATTGTTACAACCATCCCTAGTTGATTCTATGATCCAAGTAAGTTCTCTTTGAATCCTGGGTGCCTTAATAGTTAACATGTATAGATTTAAAGTCTGAATGCCTGGTTTCTTGAATTTCGTTGTGGGGTTGTGCGAGGGTGGGCACACTTTGGTTTGTCCATTGATGTCAGTGCCTGTGCAGTGGATGTGTGCAGATGACTATTGTTAGTAAGTGTTTGGTGGGAATTTTCTCTGCTGATGACATGAGAGAACATACCAGAGGCCAGGAGGACAGAGGATCGGACTTTTCTTGAAAAACTCAAGCCTTTTTGCAATGAGACGCTGCGAGAATTGTGTGGTAACTTATAATGAGAAATGCAGAATTGTTATAACGATTGCACCATCAATGTAGGCATCTCTCGTTTAATGATATATGTGACAGCTATGTGGAGCAATCGTTATAATAGGAGTCAGTGGAGTCAGTACCATTAAACATATAACTCAATACCCTAAATCACAATGCTACAAATAAGACATGCCAAGGATTGAGGGGTGGTTGTTAATGGATGTTCATCTGCCTTTTTTTCACTAGACTAATCTTGGACAAGAAGAGTTTAGCCACCACCTTGTACATGATCGAACTAACAATGGAGGACAACTGGTTGACTATCGTACTAAAACAGGTTCAATCTGTGTAGTCAGTAATTTAATGAACAAATTACTTAAAAAGCCACTGGAAGTCTCAACAGATTGTTAAGGAGATTGCTGAGGCAATTTAATGAATTTATTTAAACTCAACTCATGAAAAGTCAGCACGAAAATATGGCTTATTCTAGAACTTGTTGAACCACGCATGATTAAGTGCCAATTCCGAGTCTATGAATCTACTCTAATAGGATAGGATTATGGAATAGAGTAAGATCTTTATCCCCTCCAAAGTATCTAATCTCCAATCATGTATGACGTAATTTTATTATATACGCACTACGTTGATGGTGAATTTTGGCCTTAGGCCTTGAGACCCAATGTGATTGAAGCCTAACCATCAGATGCAAATGAGTCGGGGCTACACAAGGTATGTTTCAAGTTGTCCAACACCAAGAAGTTGAGTTGTTTCAATTACAAGCACCCCATCCTCATCTTACGGTTGACACTAGAGGTGCTCGATTGTGAAGCTAAGGCCCATAAACTAAAGGCCAGTACTCAAGTAGTATGATGCCTACAAGTCATTAAATGCAAAGAGATGACCATACACCTAGACCATACAGTCGCCCATAATTCATTAAGTAAACGGATGATTGCATACCCAAACAGTATGGTGCACACAATTCGTCAAATGCACTTAAACTAAGCCCTTAAAGTCTTAGAGAAGATGTTTTAGGTCACACACTATCAACCAATTAACTGTTTAGAGCTTCGCATATAAACTCTATTTCCCTCTTCTAGAAAATGGTTGGAATTGCGTACACAAATAAACCTTTGTGTTCTCATATTATCTTATTCTCCATCATTTATGAATGAATTAAGTATTAAAGTGGTTACATGAGAGAGAACTCTAGCGCCAATTCTAGTTGTGTATTATTGTTATTGGTGATTGGAGGCCTAATATGAAGCTTGACTAAAGGAAGGAAAGAAAGAAAAAGTCAACACTCTAGCAACCTACTTTTTAAATCTTGGAGTCGATCATGTATCTACCATGTAAATACTTTTAATAAATAATTTTTATCAACTTTTATATTAGTGTCATCAACCTTCCCCCCTTCTCCTTGGGTAAGCCTACACACTTTCTATTTGAGTTCTTGTCATTTTCAAACTTTTATAGAAATAGGATTTTTTTGTCAAATCTATTGTCATCCATTTATGACGTGTATTAGTTTTGAATTGATCAACACTAACTCATTCAATAAAATGATATTATAATAAAAAATAATATTAGGTAAATATAATTATGTAATACAAAAAAGAAAATAAAAATATAACAAATTAATTAGAAGTGAGAAAAGCAAGTAGGAAAAATTATATAACTTTAGCTACCTTTCATCCATCACAAGGCTAATAAGAAGTTAAAACATACCCAAGTTGGACACAAAATTTAATGGATTTGATGACAGTCTTCTTTTTATAAAATTTTGAAAAAATTGAAGGAAAAAAAAGTTGAAGATTTAAATAGAAAAGTGGATAAACTTAGTTGTGAACTAAAAGTGTACTAATACTTTAAGGGCTTCATGACAAATTTTGGAAATAGTGTATTTTAATGAGATACTGGTTAATTAAGAAAATAGTTGTATGAGACCACAAGATTTGTTTCTTTAGGAAATTTAGAAACTTGCTCTTATACAAGCTTGGTTGAATATTGTATGTTGCTAGCCAAGGTTTGCTATGGTTTAGTTTAGCATGAATATTGATTTTTTAATAGAATGGATTAAACCACACCCCCCATTCCCTTCCCCCCTTCACCCCCTTAAACCAATGTTGTAATATGATAGTTAGCCAAAGAGAGGAAAAAAAAAAAAAGCATTTTATTATAATTGAATCAACTTCAAGGTCAAGTTACTAGGCTTGATGAGCTTATGAGCTTACGTGTAATTTAGTTCAAGATAGTGTTTAAATTTAAAAGAAAAAATCTCTTAGTTCGAGTTCAATACTATGTCATTTTCATTTCATTCAAATAAACTATTATATAGGGTGTTTAGTGATATATCCTATCGATAGAGGTTTTTCTTAAGATCATAAACCAATTTACTTAGAGCTGTTTTTGACCTAACATCTAATCACATCTTCTCTTTGTCCTACTCCTGACCTCTTAAAGGTCTTACCAATTGTATAGGATAGTTCAAGATAGATTGGCTACTTGAACTCCTATAAGAAAGACTTAACTAAAGTAGATTGGAACAACCCCCCTCAACTCAGAACAACTATCTATAGGTCGAACTTTGACTTGGTCAGCTCCAAAGGGTTCAAATTCTAATAGTGGGCACGAATTGTTTGCTTCCTTATCTAAATAACTACCTATCAGCCACTATGATGTCAGCTACATTTCCTAAAATTGAGGAGTGATCCTATATTGAAATTAGGAGTATGTGTTGGATTTGGAGGCAATAGTTGCCACATTCAAATTATCCCACAGTTATAAAAGGAGGTCAAATAACAAGAGACGGGTTCTTTTGGATACGCTAATACTCTACTTCGTACTTTACCTTTCTTTTCATAAACTCTCCTAGACTTAAGCATTAGAGTGACAATGCTGAAGTTACCCTAGTACCCCCTTAGCTTAATATTTTCCTCTTTTGTAAAGTGCTTGCATGCTTGGTGTTCACGATATCATTCTTACCACATTCTGATATCAACAATTAGTGCCACCTATTTCTAATACCATTATATAGTTAGATCTAAGTTAAGAGATACTAACACTCTAAGGGAGAGCAGGGCTTCTCGGGCAACTTAAGAACAACAATCATTGCAACAACATACCCTTGAGGTACGCTAAGTAGAAGTACATAATTAGACAACTTAAAATCAAGGGTAAAAGGATGGTGATATGTGAATAGCACAGTTGGAGGTATTATGTGCTAAATTAGTAAAAGAACTTGAGAAGGTTTGAGATAGCATTAGGGAGTTACATTAGAGGCTTAACGAGAGAGATACTGCCTCTTCTTTTACTCCCTCTTTACAATAAGTAAGATGATAATTTGATCTAATGACCTAAGAGGAGGCATTGTGACAATTAAGAGGGAAAGCTCTAACGATAAATGAGGATAATCTACAACAAGGACAAGAACCACAAGTAGGGAAGAATTGCTAACAACGGTTATCATTCTAGACTCCTATTACACCACATGTATAGACGTTTATAGGTGGAAGAGATGAGAATGTGTTTGCTTGCTTACTGTAAAAAGCTATAGTAGATATGAGCCTACGAGATTTGTAAGAGTATATTAAGAAGTTGGTTACCAAAGGAACTTCTAAGTAAGAGATAGATGTGAAAGGCAAAAAGGCGAGTCTCTTCATGCAAAGCATAGTAGACGAGGTCCTACCATTAAGTGTTTGGCTATCTCAGTTTGATACTTATGATGGGAGGAAAAACCTGGATGATCATTTGAATACCTTTCAAACTTTGAAGGATCTTTATGGATTGACTAATGTTATCGCTTACAAGGTTTTCCTATCTACCTTAACAAGCAATTGGTTCAACTCATTAAAGGTGGCCTCCATTTCTTCTTTTGATTAGTTAGCCGAGGAATTTCATCAATATTTTCTGGCTAGTAAACCTTCAGCTAAAGATTCTTCACTCCTGATGTCGATCAAGTAGAAGCAAAGAGTATCAATCAGAGACTATGTCCATAGATTCAATCAATTGATGATTGAGATTACTAATTGTGACAAGAGTGTGGCACTACATGCTATCTATAGAGGAGTCAGAGAAGACTCAGACTTCTTTAAGTCCCTCATAAAACACCCTTTAACCTCACTTGATAATTTTATAAAGAGGTCAGAAAAGTTCATCTATCAAGAGGAACAAATGCAGGCTAGAAAGAAGCTGGAGAAAGAAAAGCATGAGAAGAGGCCAAAAAAGGACAAGGGATCTGTAAAGGATAGATTAGGAAGGAACTTTGATGCTCAAAGCAAGCTTAGCTAACCATTAGGAGATCAGAAAAGGCTGATTCCTACCTTGTTGAACATACACCCCCCCCCCCTGAACCTACCTATCTTAGATATCTTGATAGAGGTACGTAATCAAGGTTTTTTAACGTGGCTAAAGAAGATGAAAAGTAATCTAGTTAGAAGGAATTCCAGCAAATGCTGTGATTTCCATGGAGATAAGGGACAATAACACAGACAAGTGTATACATTTAAAGAACACACTCAAAGACGCTGTTCAAAGGGGGTACTTAAAGAAATTTGTAGTTGATAAGGAGGAACACCTTAAGCGACCTATGTAGAGGAGGAGAATTGAACAGTAAGCCTGGAATGGGGAGACCTAACCTAATAATTAAGACCTAGTGGTACATGATAACAAAAGAGGAGATAATTGAGTTCCTTGAGGAATGATTAACGTGATCTTTGGAGGACCAATATGAGGAGGTCTTTCGTCCATTGCAAGTTCATTTAATGCATTAGGAGATCATATGTTGAATTTAAGAGGTAAGAAGCATAGGGTTGACGACATGATCGTATTTTCAAACAAAGACATTGTTATGCTCCAAAAAAGTAGAGTTGTTATAGTCCTACCAAGTGAACCATCCTAAGATAGAAATTGATTTTACAACGGCTATCATAGACTTAGTTTAGACTTAGTTTATATTAAACGTACTCGATTCTACTGCTTTGAAGCATTCAATTTGATACCTATTTGATATAAATCTATGGAATAATTTTTGGAAATAATTGATAAAGCAAACTTCCAGTTTACTTTTCAGAAGAGTATTTGTTAGGGATGGGCGTGGTTCGGTTTGATACAATCCATCCCCCTTACTAAACTGAACCTAATATAATAGTTCATTTTTTTTTTTAAATCAAACCTAACTATACGCTTCAGTTCGTAAATTTTTCAAACTTAATTAAAACCAATCTGGTTTGGTTTGGTTTGGTCTGGTTTGGTCCACAGTTCAAACTATTTACGTTAAATTTTTACTAAACATTTTTATCTTTAATGAATTTGAAATTTTAGTTAGAATTTACTTAGCTTAATTTTAATAATTAACACAAAAATAAGATAAAGAATAACAAGAAATAAAAAATTGATGAAATCTATGAAGATTAATGGAAAACTTATAAAAAAAAAAGTATGAAACAAGTGCGTGATTCTTTTTTTAACTAAACGGTTATGTTTGGTTCAAAATAGTATAGTTCGGTTCGCTTCCTTGAACCGAACTACAAACCTTTTATATATAACTGAATAGAATGGTAAACCAAACGTTTAGGGAAAAAAAAAACGATTTTTCAGTTTAATTCATGATTTGATCCATGGTTCACAGCTATTTAGCCTAGCCTTAGTATTCATAAAACCCATAGGTATATATTATTCAGTATACAGATCAAAAGATTGAAAACTAGCAAGCCTCCTAAGAAGACCAAATAGTTTTCTTAGTAGTTAGAAAAAAGTCAATAATAAGAACAAAATTTAGCTAGATTCTTCTTAATCCTCACTCTTCAATCCCATTTGCTAAAGTTATGGTTTTAGGTGCGATACTTGTAGTTCCACTCTAAACCTACAAACAGGTTATAAAGGAATAAGTGACAACTTACTCAATAAATAGGATGAAAATAGGGTTTTTAGCTAGATTAGTTAAATGCATTGCATGTATAAGAAAATATCATCACATAATGTTATCTGATCCGTCATAAGACTAGAGAAATTGTGCATGAATTGGAACTAAACCGAGGCTTATGTAATGGAAAACACCCTACTTTCATAACCACCTTTGAACCACAACTCCTAACCTTACCGTGATCTCTTATCATGTCACTTAATTCGGCTAAGGTGGAAAAAGAACCATTTTAGCTATCTTCATCAAAGGAGGTCCGTATTTGGCCCGAAAATCCTAGTCGTTACCCCTAGTGGGTCGTAATGCATGTTAAGTTAGTCGTTAGGTAGACTTTAAGTTAGATTATTTTCAGGGTGATCAAACAATTTTAAACCAACCAATCGAAGCAATAATCACAAAACAACATCATATGAAGCTAAATTCTTATAGCAATAGACCACTATTTAAGCATATGCCTTGCATATGTACAAAGAACAAAATTATAATCACAAGCAAAAAATATACCAAAACCTCGAAGTATTCTAAAATAGTACCCTAAAATGCTGTAAAGCATTGATCCCACTTACTTATTCTCTTGACTCAATTACTTCTAAACTCTTTGACAGTATTATGATTCTTGCTTACTGATCCTGAACAAAATGTAATAGAAAGTAAATCTTATAAGACACTTATGTCATGCTAACCTAGTTCTTAGTGTGCATTTTTTCTTGGCTTAGTCCACTATGCCCATTATATATATTTATTTATTTATCATATATATAATTTTAGGCCAATAGTCATGTTAAATAGTTTGAGTAATTATGGTTTGAGCTTAGACATAATTGTTGTACTTTTAACTTAAGCTTATTGGGTTAATTAATCTATTGTAGCATAAATAATTGTTTAATTTAATTCTTGTTAACAAGATATTAATATACTAAGTACACATATCATTCCATTGCGTACATACATATCAATTGCACATGGTGGCTTTATGTGTGTGTGTGTGTATGTGTGTATGTGTGTATCCTACAATATGACAATTATATTATTAGAGTACTATGTATAATTTAGTATATCTACATGCTCATATATGTATAGGAACAAGTATAAAGTAATATGAATTTTATTAAGTACCATGCACTTGTGAAATTTGCACTATGCATATACCCTTAATAAATTTCACTATGACATATAGCATGTTAAAGTAATTTATATTTATTTACTTATTTATTTATCTTTTTGTTTCTCTTTGTTCTTTGTTCTTTTGTTTTTACATTGAAATATATTCATGTTATATGCATAAATAAGGTTGTGTTAGTGGCTTAAAATTCTAATATTTCATTATTAAATTTTATCATTTTAGAAAGAGAGAACTGGAAGTATTAAAACCTACTTGTCCATTATGGAAACAAAGATGGAAATCCAAAGCTTGAAAAGGAATGCCAATTCTAATAAACATACATTGGAATATGGCTTGTTTTATCACCTCATCCTTGGTGGTTTTTAAAATTCTTTTTTTTTTTTTATAACTTGTTCACTAGGATATTTTGAAAATGATGTTTATCCAATGTAGAGTAAGGAAATTTATTTATTTTTCTTTGGAACCACCATTTTCTTTTATGTGGTATATTACATAGTTAACTATTATCATTTCATACTTTTAATAGTTAATTATCATAAACTATTATTATATTTCTAATGTTTTATACTTATCCTCTAACCAAATAACCTTCAATTGCATTGATCCTTTATCCTTCTTTGATAAATTTCTATGTTTCCCCTTTATTCAGTAGTACTCCTATTGTTTTATAATATGATATATATATTATTTGTTAAGTAAATATTTAGTATAATCACTATTACTCTTCATTATTTTTGCCAGACTTATTAATTATTGAAGTCTATAAAATAGGTTAGAGTTGCAATTTCTTCTTCTTCTTTTTTTTTAATACATAAATCCTTAATATATTGCTTGCTAGATAAATAAGGTTTAACCTAATAAAATTTAATCTATAATTAATATTAACTTATTTTAGGAATCTAAATTCATATAATTATTCCCTTAACTCTTCGGTCTCATATTGCCATTTTTTGTAATTATAAATTGGTCCTAAATTTCAAGATAAAAACCCTAACTACACTTTTGTCTATGTTTTTGCATAACAAGGTATATTAAACATGACAATATTTAAATGTTGAAATTTACATGGTAAGTTTACCATATTTTTATCATATTCCAAATATTATTAGCTCGAATAGTAGAGTATTACTAATTAATTAAGGTTTACCAGTTTAATATTGCATTTATAATTAGGTAACTTTAGAAAACTTACATATTTGGTGTTTCGTGTAAGGCTTTAATTGATACATATATATTAGACAAGTTTTAGTTATGATTGCATTTTCATGTTAGTTTTATTTTCTTTATAGGAAAATTTTTTTAATTAGACATTTGGTAAGATTTATAGGTTGTAGTTTTCATTTATATTCGTCAACCTATCCTATAAGAACATTTTGTTTTTACAAGGAAAATAAACAACTTATAAACTACTCAAAAGTTATGTTTCTAACTATCTTTCTAACTAAATTAACATTTTACCATTCTGTTTTTGAAATCTAGATTTTTAAGGTTACTTTGACTATTTATGTATTTATTTATTTTAATGGTCACATCATAAATTTGAGGCTTAATAGAACAACCAAATTTAAGTGCTAAAATCCTAATCACTAATTTATGCAGGGTCTCATAGACATGTAAGGAGTTTAGTTTCCACATAATGATGCCTTGGTTATTATAACCAAGGTAGTGGATTTCGAAGTTAAGAAGGTAATGGTAGATATAAGGAGTTCTATCGACATAATTTTTAAGCATGCATTTGATTTGATGCATCCAAAGTTGGAGAACATTAACATGCAGCCATATAAGTATAGCCTATATGGATTCAATAATCATCCGATCAAAGTACATGGAATGGTCATCCTGACCTTACAGATTGAGGATGATGAAAATGTGGCTGTGAAAGAGGTCAATTTTGTGATAGTAAATTGTCCTACGCCATACAATGGAATAATGGGCTGACCTTCCATCAACACATTTAGAATGGTCATGTTAATGGCCTACTAGAAGGTAAAATTTCTAACCCCAACTAGGATAAGAACATGCTGTGGAGACTAATAGCTCTCTCGAGCTCTATACTTGAAGGGTTTAAAGAGGGATTAGGTTTACACCGTTGAGTAAGGCTTGAGCAATCATATGCGTATCAGAGGAGAACCTATAGAGGAAACACTAACAATTCAACTCAATGATAATCTTGAACAAGTGATTAAGGTTGGGATTAGTATGCCGGCTAACTTAACAGAGTGCATAATACATTTCCTCCAAGCTAATAAGGACATTTTTGCTTGGTCTCCTTTTAACATGCTAGGTATACTTGAAGAGGTTATCACTCATAAGTTGAATATTGATCTGAACATGAAGGTTGTGCAACAGAAGAAAAGAAACTTCGCTTCAGAAAGATAAGCTATGATCAAAGAGGAGGTGCAAAAGTTGTTGAAGGCAGACTTTATTAGAGAAAAGGAGAGAATTACAATCGAAGGGATCAATGTTTGGGAGTAAGTTCAAATAGGGATCAATGTTTTAAAATGTTCAAATAAGAAATCAACATTTTATAAAGCGATTCAAAAAAGGGATCAACATTTCACAAAGTGATTCAAATTATGTTATGGATTGGTTATTATGAATCCCCTATTTAAACTGCCTTATGAAACATTAATCCCTTATTGAACTTTTCGATATGTTGATCTCTTATTTGAACTCTTTGAAACATTGATCCCCTATTTAAACTTACCCTAAAATGTTGATCACCTCCATCATAATTCTCCCTAGAGAAAAGCCATATCCTACGTGGCTCGCGGATTGTGTGTTGGTAAAGAAAGTAAAAGGGAAACGGAGGATGTACATTAACTTTACCAACCTAAACAAGGCATGCCTAAAGGACTATTTCCCCTTGCCTCGAGTAGATCAAATGGTTGACTCAACCTCAGGGCATGCCTTGCTAAGTTTCATGATGCATTCTTAAGATACAATCAAATCTAGATGTACCCTTCCAATCAAGTCCACATCTCCTTCATTATGAATTTTGGAACTTATTGTTACAAGGTAATGCCATTTAGATTGAAGAATGTAGGAGCCACATATTAGAGATTAGTCACAAAGATGTTTAAACCTTAGATACATAAAAATGTTGAGGTTTACGTAGATGACATGATAGTGAAGAGTAAGACAAATGATAACCACCTAGCTAATCTCCAGGAGACTTTTGATACCTTGATAAGATATAATATGAAATTGAATCCGCAAAAATGTATGTTTGGCGCTTCCTTGAGAAAGTTCTTAGGCTACATGGTGATGATGCAATGTGGGATTGAGACTAATCCAAAGAAGATTCAAGCCATACTAGATGTGGAGTCACCAAAATCTATCAAGGAGGTCCAAAGGCTAATTGGTTAGGTGGTCGCGTTGAAAAGGTTTGTTTCAAATAGTGTAGAAAGGTATGTGGAGTTTTTTAGAGTTTTGAGAAATTCATTTGAGTTCCATTGGAATGAGGATTGTGAGAAGGCTTTTAAAGCCTTGAAAGAATTTCTAACTAAAGTCCCGATCTTTTCGAAAGTTATGGAATGAGAAACACTCTATTTGTATTTGTCCATAAGTGATCAAACCCTTTCCTCTATGCTATTACAGGTAGAAAGGTTAGTACACAAACCAATTTACTATGTAAGCCATGTCTTGCAAGGGCCTAAATTAAGATACACAAAGTTAGAGAAGTTTGTTTTGGCCATAATAGTGGCCACTAGGAAGTTGTGATCTTACTTTGAAGCTCGTTAGGTCATAATGTTAACCGATCAACCTTTAAGGCAAGCTCTACACAAGCCCAACACCTTAGGTTACATGGTAAAGTATGCTTTAAAGCTTAGTGCCCTCTAGATTCAATACTGACTTAGGGAAATATACAAAGCTCAAATCTTGGTGGATTTCATTAATGAATTCATTGGGGTAGAAAGTTCTAACTCAACGTAGAGCAATTGATCTAGAAACTGTATGTGGATGGTTCATCAACTAATGAAGGAGGTAGAGCAAGATTGATTCTTATAGATTTGATGAGGGCTCGAATTTCTTATGCTCTAAAGTTTGACTTCCTAAATAGTAACAATTAGTTAGAATATGAAGGATTATTAGCTGGGATGAGGTTAGCAAAGGAGGTCGAAGCAAGGTGTTTGAATGTGTTTTCTAACTCCCAATTAGTAGTTAATTAGGTCACAAGAAATAGTATGGCCAAAGATGAAGCATGATTAAGTACTTACAGTTAGTAAAAGATTATGGTTTAAGTTTTAAAGATCGGCAATCAATGAAGATATTGAGGGTGAAGAACTATGTTGTAGACAAATTGTCCAAATTAGCTTCTATAGGCTTACTGAACTAAGAGGAAAGGATCTTCATTGAATATCTTCCCGAAAGGAGCATCAAGTTGCAACCACAAGAATGCTTAGAGATTCAGCAGAATGATCCAAAGTATTGTTGGATGGATCCGATCATACAATATTTGGAGAAGGGAACTTTGCCTCAAGACACCAAGGAGGCCCAATGGCTTATCTACAAAGCAGCTAATTTTACGTTGATTGATGGGAACTTATATAATGGGGCCATGAGTATGCCTTACTTACAATGTCTTTAGCCATTTGAGACGTAATAGTTATTATTTGATCTACACTTTAGGGTATGTAGTAATCATATCAAAGCAATGGCTCTATATGTTTGAGCATTGAGACTAGGATATTAGTAGCCTATAATGAGAAAAGATGCTCTTAGTTTAGTTGTAATCAGTACCAAAGGAATGTTCTAGTTGAACAAGCCCCAAGTTCATACCTAATTCCTCTTACTAATCCTTAACCTTTTGTCTAATTGAGATCAGATATAATTAGCCCATTCCTTAAAGATGACTAAGTAGAGGAGATACATCGTATGAGTCCTTGAAATTGAGTTTAGGACAACCGAGCCTAAATTTAAGACTTTTAGAAAAAATTAACTGATTAAGTCCAAATTTTACGATTAAGATAGAAAAATTAGACAAAGTGAAAAAGTGACGAAGTGAAAAAGTGACAAAGTGAAGTTGGATTTTAGAAATAATGACCTAAAATCCAAATTTTGCCCTTAAAAGTAAAATTATTCAATATAGTACTAAAATGCTCAGAACCCTTAAAATCAAGTTTAGATTGCGACGAAAACTTAAAGATAAGTTAATTGAGCTATTGATACGAGGCAAGCGCACCTATCAATTTTAATATAGCGGATATGAGTCCGAGTCGATCTCTCAGAGATTTTGAGTACTAATATTAACTTTAGCTTTATTATCTAACCGGAAAATTATGTCGAGTTGAATGAATTAAAAATACTGAAATTAATAAACTAAACTAATTATGAGACTTAACTAAGCAATTTAGAAAGCAATAAACTACTAACGACTTCAAGTATGCAATGATGTATTTAGGAATTATTTCCCCTAGCGTTTAACATGTAACCTTTTTAAAATGTATTCAATTTAGTTTCTATGATTCTTGACCGGAGGGATTCACAATTAAAGCTAATATCTTTCTCAAGCATATTAACCCTAATTCTAAATTATTTACCGGAATCTCTTCACTTAATAATATAACTTAGAATTGCATTAATGTTTAATGAATTCCCACACAAACAATCAACTTTCCGGAAGAAACACGTATTTTATCTCTAAGTATACATGTAATTCTCTTCAATTATGTTAAGATCTAATTACACATGCAATTTCTCAATCGACATGCATAATATCATATATTGACACTCTAGAATTATCAATCCACAATTAACGACATAATTGAATCAAGAAAAGATAGAAACTTTCTTGAAATTATAATTCAATCTAAGGGTTACATGAAACCTTAGGTTCCATAATCCTAAATACTCGAATTCTAAGCTATCATAACGAATCTAAAAACGAGTTTCATCAAAAATATAAAATAAAGCATGAAAACCCCTCTTGATTTGATGAACAATCTTTCTAATCTTGAAATCGATGTTGTTCTTGTTTCTTGATTGATGTTCTTCTCAAGTCTCCTCTCATCTCTTGTGTCTCTCCATTTCTGTAATGTCTTTCCTCCTTTTAAACCCTAAGATCCCCTTATATATGTGTATTACATGGATTTTATTTTCGTCACCAGACACGGCCTGGGACATGGCCGTGTCCCCAGGTCGTGTAACTTTCTGTACTAAGGCAAAATTTCTGCACAACTTCAAAACTTCATAATTTCTTCGTTTGAACTCGGAATTGAGTGAAACTTGATTCCTTTTCTTCGTTTTCGAGCCTAGAACGCGTTTAAACCCTGAAATCAACATTTTACTCAATTAAGTATCATTTTCTTTAAAGAAAACCAAAAATTTAAGGGAAATACTATAAAATCACCATATGAAATATGTTTAAAATCAGAGTTATCAGCTATAAAATGAGATAATATAGTATAATTTACTATATGAATATACACGTATTTTATGAGTATACCCGGTATAAATAATAATTATACCCGTAAATTATCCCTAAATTACGTAATTATATATATTGCATTGAAATCATGAAATTTATTAAGAGAATATATCATAAAAATAAAAAACATATTAGAAACTTAATTATATGAGTAAAGTTATATATTACACATGATATTTACATAGGGTGTATACTTATATACTAATTAAATAACTAATGTGAACATAATATATATATATTATTATTATTTAATTAAAATATGTGCCAAAGTGATCCAAATTAGCTTCAATTGTGGCTGGAACTCTTGAAAATCATCGTAGTAAGTTGGAAAAGCTTAAGGATGATGATTGAATAGCAAGTTGGTAGGATTTGGTTACCTCCTACTTGCTTTTATGAAGAAAAAGTAAAGAAAAAATAAGAAAAAAATCAAAAGGGGCAAAAATTGACTCTCACAACTTTAAATAAGCCTCCCTACTTCATTTCCTAACTTTACAAATTAGAAACACTTAGAAGAAAAATTTAGAAAAAATCGTAGGAAATTAGAAAGAAAGTAGAAAAAAAACAAAATAAGCACCGTGCCCTAGTTGTGCCAGACTAGATAACCACCTAATGACGAACCCGACTAGCCACCACTAGTCCACGCTACATCTAGGCCATCTAACACACCCTCAACCGCCATTGGTCATTGAAGAGTCTAAGAATACAGAAGTCGATTCTTTGCCCTACATTTCAATAATTTGTAAAAAAATATCAAATTTTCCTAGAAAATTATGAAAAAAATTGTACTTGGGTAATTTTGAATATAATTTTACGTGATATTTTTATTTTTGAAAAATTCGTAATATTTAATATACTTTTTTAAGAAATCTATTGTTCATCCGAATTTAGAATTGTAAAATAAATATACTAAATGATGTTGTTTTTAGCTGAAAATTTTTGTATAGGATGTGTATGATATATAGATAATTTCTATGAAACCTAAATTTTGATTTGGATATTTTTAATATTTATTTCATTTTTTTCCTAAAAATAGCTTGAAAATAGGTTAAAATTATGAATTTGATATAAAATTATGAAATTAATTGATGAAATGGGCATGTACTGATCTATAGTGAATAATAACAGTATTGCGTTAGATTGAAATTAATTTAGTGTAAAAAGAATCATAATTGAGTAATTAAGGATAATTTAGAGGTAAAATCGTAAATACGAATATATAGGCAATAGGTTGAAAACTTGAAACTAAGTGATAATTGAATTCCTCATATTTTTAGGAGTCTACAAAAATTTTTGGGGAATTATTTGGTAACCCGAACTATTTATTACAAATTTACCTAGTAAAATTACTTAAATTACAAGTTAGGGTGTATTGTTAATATTAATAAGCTAAAATGAATTAAATAGTTAAATAAAAACTATATATGTGATTGCTGATCAGATTAGATTAAATGAGTATTTTTATTATATTTTCTGATTGTGATACACTTTAGGTATATTAAGGTTGGATAATACTCATATTGTGATATTATACAGACAAATTAGGTAAAATACAATTTAATAATGTAAATTACGTATAATATGATAATATTTATATAGTTAAGTATAATTGTATTAAAAACTTAAACTACCCGTTAAAAGTCATCTCTAAGATCAAGACTCATAAAACGTATTATTAGATCTGTACAAACCCAGCAACACTCATTTTGTTAAAATTGAACAATCTTAAGTAATATAACTTATAACTCTATCATATTCTAGAATATATGTATTTTGGTAACCTTACCGGAATTAAAACGTGATTTAATAAATTAAAAGTACATTTCGATATAATCAAAACGATATATAATACGTAATAATATAGATGACGTACAGTATCAACAATTAATAACTTATTTCGGTATATAATGATAATATGACTATATATTATGGAAATAATATATATATATATATATATAACTATTTTAAATTAAACCCTAATGTTTTCATAATTATTATGAAAACTGAATTTGGGTTTTTTGTGTAAATAGAATCTTCTAGTATAAAGACAGTTGACAACTTGAGTCGGCAGTAGTGAGCATCTAAACAAATAAATTGGGATTGTGGCTTCACTGCTTGTTAAGATACTATTTTAAAGTATCCGAAGACTCAAGAGTACTTATAGTTGTGTTTATAGTTAGTTGACTGTATGCAGGTTGTGTATATGGATGATACTCAGTTGTGATAGGAGTTGAACTCCTTAATGTGCTGTTTTACATTTTGCATTGTTTCTGTATTGTATGAACTTGCTTAGTTACCCCTAATTAAAACTAATGTTTGTTCGACTAAAATAAAACTAGACATGCATAACACCCATTAAAGGAAACAATTAAGAGTGTCAAGCCAAATACCGACTTCCTTCGATAAAGATAGCTAAAATGGTCCTTTCCCCATCCTTAGTCGAACTAAGTGACAAGCGAAGAGGTCGCGACAAGATTGAGGGTTGTGGTTCGAAGGTAGTCATAGGAGGAGGGTGTTCTCCATTGCACAAGCCTAAGTTTGGTCTTACTTGAGTTGCAATGAAACTCTTCAATCCTGGTTAGAGTAAATGAAATTTCTTTAACGTCATAGTAGACTAGATAACATTATGCGATGTTTCATTTGATCGATTGCTTTGCATTTCATCATCATTAATAACCTTGCTTATGATTGTATGGTACTCTTTCGACTCCGTGCCACTTATAGAGCTGGTTGTGCATACATCCCTATAAACTCTTTTGTAGGTGCTAAGTAAGGTTAAGATGTTTCGATACCACCGTTCCTAGGTTAGTGTGCTGCTGTTTAGGAAAGTGAGAAACGAGGAATCAACTGAATCTAGGCTTTTGACTTTTTAAGGAAACTAATTGGGAATTCCTTGGGAGCCTACTAGTTTCTTAACTTATATAAATAGTTTAAAAACCTGTGGCTTTTTTATAAATTCTGATTGTAAATTATAACTTTAGACATAAGATGTTTATGTTAGTACTATTGTGTTATGAGACAACAGGTTGTATGGAGTAGGTAATTTGTAAAGTTCTACCACAGGTTTGGTTATTAACAGGTATCAGAATGGACGTTTTAAGCTGGTTGAGTTGTGTATGACTTATGTGGACTATATTTACGATAGCAGCTGTGAGATCAACTTCTACCTTAAGTTAGTTTACACGGCGAGACTGTTATAACTCCTACTATTCGGGGCCTGACACATCGTTGCGATAGTGGATTCTATTACTAAGTGGGTTGAGGTCAAAGTTGTAGCAAGTATAATAGAGCGAAGCATTAAGGCGCTCATTGTTAGCAACATTTTGACTAAGTTTGGGATATTATATCTAATCATAACAAATAATGGGCTATAATTTGATAATGACAAGTTTAGGGAATTATGTGAAGCTCATAAAATTTGACTATGCTACACATCTATCGAGCACCCCTAAAGTAGTGGTCAGGCTAAGGTAGTAAATAAAGTTATTCTACAGAGTTTGAAGAAGAAGGTAAACTAAGCTAGTAGCAAGTAGGTAAACAAATTGCCAAATGTTTTGTTGGGGTATAGGACTATCTAAAGGACCTTAATAGGTCATGCTCCATACTAATTGGCTTTTGGGATAGAGGTAGTATTGCCAATTGAGTTGCAAGTTGCAAGCTTATAACCTTGATCATAATGATATTAGCCTTTTAGCTAATTTGGATATGACCTATAAAATATGTGCCTTAGCCATAGCTCATCTCACTGCTTATTAGTAGCAAGCAGCTCGATATTATGATAAGCAGGTCAAGCATAAGTTCTTCCAACCTAGTGATTTGGTCTATAGGAAACTTGAAGTATTAGGAGTGAGGGAATGCCAAGGGAAACTCACCTATGCTTAAGAGGATCTCATTAGAGTGAAAGGGGTAGTGGGGAACAAACATGCCTATAGGTTAGAGAGGCTTGACGGACAATTGATCCTTAAGGCATGGAATGTTGACAACCTCAAACCATACTTTGAATGAAGGATGTAAAGGATGGATGACTAAAGAATGGATGAAGATATGTTTGTTTGTTTGTGTGTTTTGTCGTTATGATAGTTTCATGTGACTTGTATTTTGTTGGACTTATTTCCTATGTGGAAATGTGCGTTTCTTTCTACCTGACTTGATCTGTTTGTTTTGTAATCATGTTTTAGAAGGTCAAAACCGATCAACTGACCCATTTCCTTTTTGATATGGCATTTAGTGAAGTGCTTTTCATTGTTCAATCCCTTTTACTTTGCACTATTCTATTATGATGTTTATCACTGAAGTATAATTTGATGGAAATTAAGAATATGATCTTCATATAACTTTTCTAATAAGAAAAGACCTTTAAAAGTCTCTAAGCCTCATCAAAAGTGTAATGAACAAACTATAAAGTGCTCACTTCCTAAGTCTTACTTCCAACAAATGGTGGGAAATGGATATTTATGGTTCTCTAAACCTTAAGTAAGAACGATGAGATCTTAAAACCTTAAGCCCTTGTAAAGGTAACAGGTATGGTGGCTTTAAATCCTCTTAAGGATAACAAGCCATAAGGTATCCATAAGTCTCTAGTTAGCAATGGGAATAATGTTCTAAGCCTAGTGTGAGGGCAATGAGCTATTAAAGCTCTAATAAGCCATAAGTCCAATAAATGGATGGCGAGCTATTAAGGGTCTAACAAGCGCTAAGTCTAGTAAATGGATGATGAACTACTTAGAAGTCTTATGCTATTAATTAGCATTAGGCCAAAAATTCCAGCATGTAGGGATCTTACTGAGAGCTCTTGAGCTATTAAAGAAATAACAAAACAAGTTAGTTAGCAAGTGATAAGTTCTTAACTGCTTATATTTTATATAGTGATTTATAGTAAATTTTCTTAAAATTTGAGTTTATTTTAAGAAAATGATACTTAATTGAGTAAAATTTTATTTTCTAAGTTTTGGAATGATATTTGCAAGAAAATGAGAAAATAGAAACAAGTTTTGCTCAAATCAAAGTTAAAATGAGGAAGTTTTGAAGTTGACATGATCAAATGACATGACTATATCGTTTCCAACAAAGATTTTTAGTAGAAATGTGGCATGACCAATGAAGGACATGACCATGTTTCAAGTCGTGTCACTCTCAGATTTGGAAAAGATTTAAAATGATATGGTGTATCTCAAGGACACAACCAAGTGATACGGTCGTGTCACTAGGTTGTGTTATTACCAATAATGTCCTACTTTTTGTATCTCCTATATAAAGCTTCTTTAGGGATTTTTTTAAAAAAAATTTAGATGACTTTTGAGAGACTCTAAGGAGCAGGAACACTCAAGAGGGCAAAGCACTTCAATACTCTAAGATTCAAGAATTTCCATTGATTTCATAGTGTTTTCTTTTATGATTTCTTTAGGTCTTGTTAAAGATTATTATTTTACCATGAAGAGTACTTAGATTTATTTTATCTAGGTCTTGTGGAACCTAGAATTATTATGTGATGTTGGTTTTTCTTAGATCTAATAAAGATTTTTAGTTTTCTTGATTCAATTATGCATGCTTAATTGTTTTAGATTAATATTTCCTAGGGTGTTGGTTTGAAATCTAATATTATGTAAGAGAATCAAGAGATTTCTTGTATAATTAGATTTAGGCATAATTGATAAAGATTATTGCAAGTTAAGAGATAAATTGCAAAGTCTTTCTGGATTTTAATTTATATTGTTAGAGAATTCGTTGTTCTTTAATGCGATCTTTGATTATGTTATTGAAAAGAGATTCTAATAGGTGATATAAAGATTAGGGTTAATAGATATGAGAAAGTTATTAACTTTAATAGAGCATTCTCCCAATCAAGAAAATTAAGGATTGAATTAGATAATCTTAAGTAAGTTACATGCATATTATTAACTTTAATGGAGCATTTTCCTGGTTAAGAAAATTAAGGATTGAATTAGATAATCTTTAGTAAGTTGCATGCATATTATTAACTTTAATGGAGCATTCTCCTGAATTAATTTCCAATTGAATTGCTTTCTTGTTAATCTCTTGAGTTGAGTCTTAGTTAATCTAGTAGTAACTTAGATTTCATTCTTCAAGTTCTTCAATTAAAATTTAACAATTAGATAATAAGGTGATGGTCAGTATTAGTACTTATAGTCCTTAAGGGAGCAACATTTGTTCTTTGAACTATACTACTATACGATAAGTGCGCTTGCCTTACACTAAGTTTTTGGCACCGTTATTAGAGACTTATGATATTAAGAACACTAACAACTTTATTGATCTAACCATTATTTCTTTATTTTTTCTCGAAATTATTTCTTTCTTATTTTCTTTTGTTTCTTCTGTGTGATTTTGAACTAATTGTTCATTTCCTTTCATATAGTGCATGGCTAGAAGTTGTTCATGACACTTAACATGGCTTTGAGGAAGTTAAGGCAACTAATAATGAAGGAAACAGTAGAGGCAATCAATTAAGGGTCTCTTATCAAAATTAAAAATAAGGTTGAACTAAACAAGGGGGAAGTAAAAGAGCAAGTAGACGATCAAGAATCTAATCAAGAGAGCATACCTAATGACAACATAAGCAACAACAGGGAACAAAATAGAACTATGTTAGATTATTCTCAGCCTTCTTTAGCTGAAGTCGAGTCTATCATAAATAAGTCGACTGCTATAGCTAACAACTTCAAGATTAAGCCAAACATTATACAATTGATGCAATAGTGATAGGTTACTGACCACTGGCCTACTCACTCGTGTATGCCTTAAGGGCCTCTAGTCCTTCACCCAAAGAATTCTCTCTCATCAACCTACCAATGATGAGAAACAATATACAAAAGTTAGATGGCTAAATTCCCTAAGAGCTTCGAGTACTATGCTCTATTCTCTCTCTTGTGCCAAAACTGACTATTCTTTACCTGAGGGCTCCGTGCCAAGTGATTTGACTTTTAGCTACTGAGAGTTTCTATTGAATAATGAGAGCTAGCTTCCTACTAGTTGAGTACTTCTCTCTCGACCTCCTTCTAATTCTCATAGCATTCCTTCTTATCTTAGTCTCTTTATTCCCGCAACATCTTGCTTCCTCTCGCTTGTTGTAATTAGAGAATCTTTGTATGAAACTAATGTTACATTGCTACTTGTCCATTTCTTCTAATATTATACTATTTTCCCCTTTTTGTTGTTTATCCTTTTTTCCCCTTTTTTGTTTGTACTAGGAATCCCTTTTGATATATGCCTTTTAGTAATTTCTTTATTTGCATTGTTACCCTAAAGACTTACTATAAATAGTCCTTTCTCTTTGTAAGCTTAAATCATCTTACCTTACAAAATAGACATTTAATATACGGTTCTTGTGAGACTACCTACTCTAAGTCCATTTTCATATACTTTAATCTAATCTGGCCGAGTAGCTTAAGATTAGTGGCGTGTAGACTTTGACATTAACTTGTGTGTCATATTAAGTGAAGTGTCAAGTCGTGTTATGTTCATAAGTGGGTCATATCCTCCGAGTAGCTTTACGTCAGCTACTCTAGTCAATTGTCAACCTACTCACTCAAAGTTTCTTCGATATTTTGAAGGAACCATTGGTTTAAATCTACTACAGTAAGTCATAGTGACAACTAAGCTCTTAGGCATATTAAATAGTTCATGCAGTTTGACAACTTATAAGATGAAGACCTCAATGCACATACTTCTAGCTTTTTGGAAATACGTAACACTTTTAAAATAAATAGGGTAAGTGATGACGCCATCTAGCTACGTCCCTTTCCACTTTTGTTACGCGATTGAGCTAAGTAGATAGGAATTAGCTTGCGACTATCTCCAAGCTAAGGTTGACTTGCTTGAAACTGAAGCCGACTTACTCTAACCTAAGGTTGAACTATTCGAAGGAGCCACTTAATATCAAATCTGTTGTTTGCCGAAAAGCCAAGAGACCACACATCTAAGGCCAAGAGGCCATAAATCCACTCGGTATGGCATGGAGAGATTGGTGCTGACTAACCGTAGAATTTGGCAATTGTATGCTAACTTTTCAAGTGTTTTGACCAAGTACTAGAGACTTTAGGGATGCCTACCCGAACTTGGACATCTAACCACCGACCTTGCCCAGTTCTGATCCTACTCCTTTTAGGATAGACCGAATGACTACATGCCGACTCCTTTTGCTAAATGCACTGTTTTGTACTTTTGTGAATATTTTCTTTTATTTTAGTTATGGGTCCATTTTTTAGGGTTTAAAGCCTTGTATATTATTTATAGTTTTGCCACTAAGTGATAGAAATTAGGCTATTGGGCCTTTGACTCGTAGGTAAGCCTAAAGACTAGAAGGGCTAGCAAGGCGAATCTTCTTGCTTTAGCTGACTTCTACTGAAGCCGAGTATCTATTTGCCAAGTTACTCTATATGCCAATTCAAATGATTACCCATTTCTTTGATGTATACCAAATTGTAAATTATCGAGATAACCGCTAGGTTGTTCTTGATTACTAACTCACATTCGAGCCAACTAACTACTTAGCTTTACCCTTGCTGAGGTACTGAAAGAGCGACCATGGACTAATCCTTAGTCACCCTTACTCGAATCAACAATCTTGTCATACTCTTTTGCCCACATCCTCCAATGGCCTCGCTAATGTATCGCTTCCACATGTACCGGATCACGTGTAGAATATGGTACACTAATCATTACTTTTTTAAAATATTCATTTTTACCTTTTTGCATTCTTATACATCACTTCTTTAGGGTAACACCCTTTTTTATCTTTTCCTTTTTAAGCTTATTGCCTAAATTCTCAGGTATAAATACCCCTTATATTCATAGCCGTAATAAATAGACTGAACATTAATACACTCTACATTTGTCTCCTGTAAAC
Source organism: Lumnitzera littorea (assembly GCA_024138015.1). Classification (NCBI taxonomy): domain Eukaryota; kingdom Viridiplantae; phylum Streptophyta; class Magnoliopsida; order Myrtales; family Combretaceae; genus Lumnitzera; species Lumnitzera littorea. The sequence continues at coordinate 28,174,915 of JAMXBB010000008.1, forward strand.
AGTGTTTTATTTACATTCATTCCACTCTTATCTTAACCCTTAAGCAAGGCTAGGTGGCGAGTAACGTAATCGAACCTTCTCATATGTCATATTAAGTTGTATCGTGAGTCTTCGGAAGTTTCATTGGTGCATCATATCCATTGGAGTTATTCGTGGGTTTTGCTTACTTTTCATTCGCTTGTGTTCTTTCACATACTCCCCATCATTTTCTTTTCAAGCTTTCGGTAAGCTTGGACCCATTTAGCAACCGACCTTATCTATTCTTAGTTACGGTTCACATCATCTAGGTATCAAAGTGAAGGTTTTGTTCAAGTTGTATTTTGTTTTTTGAAGTTCTATTTATACTCTATTTTGCGTATGTGAAATAGAGTAAGTTACTGTATTCATCTTAGCTGTTGTGTTTATTAGTTGTTTAGTTTCTAGTTTAGAAGAATAATGGATCCAAGTGTAAACGTTGTTGTCAAAGATGACAATAGTAGAGATGTCCACCATGGTCGACAATCTCAAAGAACCCCTAGGAGCACTAATAAGAGACTTGATGAGGTGACTAACCTCTTGGTAGATTTAACTTGAGCTGTTCATGCATTGGCTTACTGACCAACTAAGGCTGCGTAAAACACCCTATAAGCTGCTCAACCTATTAAAGGTCAAAACCGAACTCGACAAGTTCGAGGTGGAGGAGTAGGTAGACAAGTAAGACGGAAGATAAACCTAAGAGAACTAGATGAAGAGGATGAGGAAGAGTATTTTAAAGAGAAGGAAGCTCGAGTCCCTAGAGCATCTAACCATGTAAAGCTTTGAATTCCGAGCTTCAATAGATCTGGGAATGTTGATAAATATCTAGAATGGGAAGAGAAGGTGTAGTGTGTTTTTTATTATTATCAATACGAGGATTACGAGAAAGTGAGAACTGTTGCTGTTGAGTTCTCTAGATATGCTCTCATGTGGTGGAAGAATTTTCAAAAATGAATAGGCAAGAAGGTTATCGAGAGATTAATACTTAGCTTGAAATGAAAAGAATATTGAGATATAGATTTGTGCTAGATACTTATCTGCAAGACATGTTTACTTGGCTTTAGGAGTTGAGATAAGGAGGCTGAACAATTAACGAGTATGTTTAGGAATTTCAAATGCTCATGATCCGATGTGCAGTGGAGGAATCCCCAGCGCGAACAATCTTTAGGTTCATTACGGGATTGAGAGGTGATATTTGAGACATTGTAGAACTCTAACAATATATATCAATAGATGAAGCCATCTAAATAGCTTAATGAGTGGAGAGATAAAAGAGAGGTTGAGTATCGGCCAGAAAGTCGACTAGTTGATCCGGATAGATAAGTCATTGAACTCAGTCAAGTATCGAGTTAACCTGAAAGGTAGATGTCCAAGCCAAGCAGAGAAGTCGACCTGATAGTGACGTGTCAACCCGAACTTACGAAAAAGGGTAAGGATTTGGTAGGAAGATGAGCCAAATCAAGTACTTCAAGTGCTAAGGTTTTGGCCATATGGCTACTCAGTACTCAGTGCCCAAACCAAAGAACTATGGTAATCAAGGGAGACATCACGAAGCTAGAGGTAGAAAGTACTAATGAGAAACTTAAGGAGGATGAGGATACTACCGAGAAAGAACTTATTGAAGAGGATGTGTTTGCCGGGGACTTGGATTAATTGGTCCTAGTTGTTCAATACGCCATGAACTTAGAACCCTTAAGAGAGGAGGAGTAGAGGGGGAATTTTTTTCTTACCACCTATAAGGTGAATAACTAAGTGCAAGCATTAATTGTGAATAGTGGAAGTTGTACTAATATGGCATAAGTTGAAATGGTCATACAGTTGAAGTTGCTGACTGTTGCACACCTGAAGCAATACAAGTTGCATTGGTTAGGTGATAAGGAAACACTACATGTCACTCAACAAGTACTGCTGTCAATCACAATTGAAAACTACTTCGACAAGATTCTCTGCGATGTGTTGCCCATGTACACCTCACATATGTTGCTTAGTCAACCATGGCTGTTTGATAGAAGAATTATCCATGACAAATCTAGGAACATGTATGTGTTTGAAAAAGATGGCTAGAAGATTACATTAAACCTAATGTTGTCGAGAGAACTTAATAAATTGTAGGCAAAACTTGCTCATGGATCAAAGAAGACTCTAATGATGAGTAAAGCTGAGCTCCGAGAGGCCATCAATACTAACAAGTCGACCCTCATGTTGGTGAAGCACCTATTAGAGATGAAGGAGCAGGGTGAACTACCTTAGAAAATAAAAGAGTTGCTAAACGAATATGCCGACCTGTTTGTAGAATAGTTACCCAAGGGGTTACCCCTAACTTAAGGCATAGAACACTACATTGACTTAATGCCCATGGAATGATGGGGTAGAAAAGTTCTTAGAAAAATACTTTCCACCTACAAAATAACTAAGCTTAGAGCCGATATCTCTCCTTTTGCCCATATAGAAGGTGAGACCTATATGATACCTAAAAGTGCTTTAAGGACCTACTAAGGCAATGTCCACAGCATGGCATCTCCCTTTAGATGGAAATTTAAACTTTTTACAATGGTCTCAACCCCTCTATAAGGCAAATGATAGACACAGTAGCCAAAGTTACATTTAATACAAAGGCGTACGAGCAAGTTTAGGACTTGATAGAAAGGATGGCCATGAACAACTACCAATGGAAAAATTCCAGGGGAAATCAAAAAGTCGTAGTTGTGTTTGAGCTTAATGCCATTCAGTCTTTAGCCACTTAGGTGGAAATGTTGAGCAAGAAGATTGAATCACTCTCAGTTGGTTCACAAAATCTTAATTTAGCCCTAACAACTTTTGCTAAGAGGAGTTTGTAGATAATGAACAGACAGAGTACGTTGATTTTCTAAGGAAGCCTGAAAGACCCCAATATAATCCCTACAACAATCCCTACAACTTGGGGTAGATAGATCACCTTAATCTTTCATGGGGAGGTTAGAATCAAAGTCAAAGCTAATAGTTGTAAGCAAGAAACCAACCCCAGTAAAGATCAAACTTAGATCCACTTAGATTTCAATAGCATGTACTCCCTTACGAGCCTTAGAAAATAAACTGGGGAGTCTCTTGGAAAAATATATTCAAACTAATGAGGCATACATGGGACAAATAGAGACTTCTTTGAGGAACCAATAATCTTCTATTCATAACTTAGAGAATTAGATCTGTCAGCTTGCTATAATAATGAATGAGAGGTAGCAGGGATCATTGCTTGGGAACACTGAAGCAAATCCTAGAGACAAGTCAAGGTGGTGACCCTCAAAAGTAGGAAAGAATTGCAAGTTGAGAAGAAGAAGGATGAGAAGGAAGCTTCTAATGTGCCTACCAAAGTCTAGGATAAGGAGACCCCAGATCAGCCAAAAGTGAATGAATATCAACCCCCAATTCCATATCCTTAATGCTTAAAACAAGAGCACCATGATTAACAATTTGGTAAATTCTTGATCTTTTTAAACAGTTACATATAAACTTACCCCTTGTTGATACTCTTTCGTAGTTATGAAGGTATGCCAAGTTCCTAAAAGACTTATTATCAAACAAGAGGAAGTTGGAGGAGATCTCGATAGTGGCACTTAACGAAGATTACTTAGTCCTATTGTAGAAAAAGTTGCCAAAGAAGCTTTTGGATCCTAGGAATTTCACTATACTTTGTGCTTTTGGCAAATTTTTAGTTGATAAGGCCTTGGCAAACTTAAGGGCTAGTATTAATGTCATACCATATAAATTATCTAAAAAGTTAAGGTTAGGAGAGCCTAAGTCCATGCTCATGAGTCCGCGATTAGTTAATAGGTCAATCACCTAATCTAGGGGGATCATTGAGGATGTTTTAGTACAGGTCAATAAGTTCATCTTTCCAATAGACTTTATTATACTATATATGGATGAGGACCTTAAGATACCCCTTATATTGACCCTGTTTAGCAATTGCTTGGGTTATTATTAATGTTAGTGATGAGAAACTAATATTAAGTGTAGGTAATGAAGGGATAGTCTTCAAGGTTTCTAAAGCTATGAATAAGTCTGTTGTGTTAGATGATACCTGTTACTGTTTAGATGCTACTGACTCAGTTGTTTTTGATAATATGCAAGAGATGATGATAAAGGATTTGTTGGAGTTGTGTTTGTCAAGTGACGAAGAAGAATTGAACAACCCTGAGTGTAGCAAGTTAGTCGCATAATTTGATGCGAATAAACCGGTTGAGGATGGTTCGGGGTTTTAACAAATAAAAAGGGAAAAGGAGACATGATTGAAGCCTTCAATTGAAGACTTACTAACACTTGAGCTAAAGCAGCTCCCTAGCTATATAGAATATGCCTTCTTAGAGAAGGATTCTAGGTTTTCAGTGATAATTGCTTCCAACTCAGGGAAGCACTAGAAGGAAAGATTACTGGAAGTTTTAAAGAATCACAAGAGGGCACTAGCATAGAAAATTTAAGACATAAAAGGGATAAGTCCATCTTTTTACACCCATAAGATACTATTGGAAGAGAATCATAAGTCTATGGTGCAACCCTAATGATGGCTCAACCTAAACATGAAGGAGGTGGTATAGGTGGAGGTGATTAAGTTGTTAGATGCTGGGATGACATATCCCATATTGGATAATGCATGGATAAGTTAGATACAAGTTGTCTTGAAGAAAGGTGGTGTAATTGTTGTGCCCAACAAAAAGAATGAGTTCATTCCAATGAAGATGGTAACGGGGTGGTATGTGTGCTTTGATTATCAGAAGTTGAACAATGCTACGTGCAAAGATCACTTCCCCCTTCACTTTGTAGACCAAATGTAGGAGAGATTGGTTGGGCACATGTATTACTACATCATGGATGGCCTATTGAGGTACTTTCAAATACCGATAGTACCAAAAGATTAAGAAAAGACCATTTTTACTTGCCTATATGGTACATTCTCTTACAGGCAAATGCCATTGGCCTTTGTAATGCACCGACCACCTTTCAAAGGTACATGTTGGCCATATTTGAAGACTTAGTAAAGGATATTATGGAGGTCTTCATGGATGACTTTTTATTGTTCAGGGACTTGTTTGAACATTGTCTAACCAATCTAAAGAAGGTTTAGATAAGGTGTCAGGAAACCAATTTGGTTCTTAATTAGGAAAAATACCACTTCATGGTTTAGGGGGGCATTGTTTTAGGGCATAAGATCTCAAGGAGGGGCATTGAGGTAGATAATGCTAAGATTGATAGAATTGATAAGTTGCCACCCCTAACTTTAGTAAAAGCAATTAGGAGTTTTCTTCAATACGTAGGGTTCTATAGGCAATTCATTAACAACTTTTCTAAGATTACTGGACCCCTGACTCAATTGCTTGAGAAGGATATAGCTTTTGACTTTTCCTAAGAATGTATGGATGCATTCAACACTCTTAAGGACAAGCTCATTAATGCTTCCATAATGGTAGCTCTTGATTGGACTTTGCCATTAGAGTTAATGTGCGCCGAAAGCGATTATGTAGTAGGAGCAATCATAAGTTAGAGCAAGGACAAAAGTTTCCACTCTATCTACTATGCTAGCAAAACTTTAACTAATGCTCAAGAGAATTATATGACAACTGAAAAAGAACTGCTAGTTATCATGTTTGCTTGTGATAAATTTCATCGTTATTTGATCTTACCTAAGTAATATTATATGCAGACCATTTTGCTCTTAGGAACTTGCTAACCAAAATGGATACCAAGCTATGCTTAATGAAGTAGATCTTACTCCTTTAGGAGTTTAACATAGAGACTTAAGATAAGAAGGGTGCAGAAGACTAGGTTGCTAATTACTCCTCAAGATTAAAGAACTTGAATTTGGAGAGAATAGAAGGGCAAGAGATCAATGACAAGTTTCTCAAGGAAAGTCTATATGTTATCAATAAGGTAATTGATTTGGAAACTCCATGTTTCACTGATTTTGCTACTTATCTCATTGCCAAAATCATCCCTAAGAGACTTTCACATCTAAAATATTACTTTTGGGAAGACCCTTATCTTTTTTGAGTTTATGCAAATCATATGATTAGAATGTATGTTTCACACCTTGAGGGTTAGCGAATTCCTAACCATTGCCACTCAGGACTAGTTAAAGGACATCATAGTGCCAATAGTACTGCTCATAAGGTCTTAGAGGTAGGATTTTATTAGCTAACGTGCTTCAAAGACACCTAGAAGTTCATAGAGCTCTATGAAGGTTGTCAAAAGTTGGGTAAAATTGCCCAAAAGGATAAGTTGCCCCAAAACCCATTTTGGTATGCAAAGTGTTTAACATGTGGGGTATAGATTTTATAGGTCAATTCCTAAACTCAAATGAGAAAAAATATATCTTAGTGGCTATTGATTGTGTTCTAAGTGGGTTGAAGCTCAAGCATTAGCCACTAATGATGCTATGATACTCACTAAATTTCTAAAAATGCTTTTCTCCAATTTTGGTGCTCTAAGAGAGATAATTAGTGATAGGAGCACACACTTTTGCAATGTTTAGTTCAATAAAGTCTTAAAATATTATGGTGTGACTCAAAGGATAGCAACCACTTATCATCCACAAATGAATGGGTAAGTAGAAATAGCCAATAAGGACCTAAAGTGAATCTTAGACAAGGCAATCGAGCATTACTGAAAGCATTGGTCTGAACTCCATATAAACTTATGTATGGAAAGGTGTGGTATCTCTTAATGGAGATCGAACATAGAGCTTTTTGGTTTATTAAAATTGCTAACTTCAATTTTGAGCTTGTACGTAATCACAGGAAACTCTAGTTAAACGAGCTAAGTAAATGGTGTAGTTTAGCCTATGAGAAATCCCGAATTTATAAGGTAAGGATCAAAAAATATTATGACCAACGGATAAGACAAGGGAGAACTTTTTAAGAAGGGGATCATGTCCTCTTATACAACTCCCGACTCCAATTATTTCCTAGAAAGCTTAAGTCCAAGTGGTCTAATCCTTTCACGATCACTAAAGTCTTTCCTCAAGGAATAGTTGAAGTCATACATCCCAAAAAAGGTACAATTAAGGTTAATTATCAACAGTTGAAATTATATGTAGGTAGAGAGATTGAATGCCATGAACTCAAGTAATTACAACTACTAAATGCCATAAGAGAGTAAGTCAATTTAACATTTTATGGAGCGATTGACATTAAACATAGTAGTTTTAGGAGGCAACCTAAGCCCATAAGTTATTTTATTAACTCTTTTTATTTATTTTTTAATTTCTTAGCATTTTTATTACTTGTTTTTATTAATTTCATGCATTAGAATATGCATGTTGTAGCAACTCGAAATACGTCAAAACTCTAGAGTTAGCGTGCTTGGGTTAGAGCAATCCCAAGATAGGTGATGTCACGAACTGAGGACAGTCTAATCGTGGCAGATACCGTATATTATATGAAGAACCTCTAATTGGTTACCCTTCCAATCATGAACTCTTCACACAATATATAAGACTTTACAACTACTAGTTTCCCAAAAACATACAGATCCACATGAAATCATCACATAAACATATTTATGTAAAATTTAAACTACAAAGTTTATAATAAGTAGTAATTTAGTACATCTAGGTTTATATTACTGATAAAACAAAAGTACATAAGTAAAAGTCTACATAATCAGTTCTCTCAAAACACTAAATGGCTTGCTCTTATCCAGGTCCTTAAGCTAACCTGTAGCATCCCTCAACCAGCCTCAACAAATAAGCCATCCTATAGCAAAGGTCTAAGGGGGTATAAGTCTAAGCTTAGCGAGCAAAACCTTCAGCAACATTACAAGTAAGTTATCAATACATTATATTCACGTATATGAATAAATGATCAAACAAAATGCCAAACAATACGTATAATTAACAAGTCAATATACGTAACTCAAATTTAACGCTATTCAAAGTCAAGGTTGGAGTATACATGACACCAATCAAATTCGAGTATTATACTAGAACTTATTTTACCATAGAACTTTACGTTCTATATTTAAATCAAGCAAGTCTTTTATTTTCATAAAACCAAGTTCTAGTATAATCGTGACTGGGCCCCTATAGTCTATGCTCACTCCTAAACGAAAGCCTCTAAACTCGATCTTTAGCTAGGTAGTTGGAGCCTCCAATGCCTATAGATACCTAATTTTTTCCTCTCTATAATCCTAATTTTTTATTTTTTACAAAAAGGGTCCTAATTCAAAAATAAAATAAAAATTAATTAATAAAAGATAAAAATAATAAAAATTAACAAATGATGAAAATACCAAAAAAAATAAGAAAAGGAAAAATTATAAAGATTTTTGTAGATATTTAGGAAGTAACTTATATTAGGGATAAATAGTTTTAGTTTTAGCTTAGTTTAGTTTGAATAATCATTTTAGAGAGTCACGTTGTTTAAGTACAATTTAATTGTACTAAATGTCAAGGTATAGGCCAACGGCCTAACGGATAAGTATTGGAGTATTTGATACGGATTTAATTTGAGGTCTTAGGTTCGAGTCTCGCTAGGTACTTATATCATTTATTTTTCTATCTTTTACAAAAAGCGAGATAAATAAGCGGGATATTATTATCAAATTAGATACAATAGATATGATTCGATATGATATGGTTTGGGTTTATAAATACACACACATTCACGTTTAAAGGCGGTTGTACACAACACCCACGATCACTCTATCCTCTATAATTTTCATTCACGACAGCATCAACTAAACCAAGTCTTTCATCCAGCGCTCATTCCTACAGCAGAACACTCCAGCAACTGATCCCAACCACTTAAACAAATTCCCTTACACGTTCAGTGAAACTCCATTCAGCTGTAACTAATCCATCACGACATTACTGTGCATGAACAACGCAACAATAGAATTATTCTTCTCACTATGCAGTACACGAATACAAGCTACTGACGACTTGCACTTACGATCCTCGCACACAGCAGCACAGGATCCTTGGTCCATCCACTACACTTCATAGAGAAACGTACAACAGTAACTCTAGTTCCAAGCTGTAGACATATGCCTGAATCATGCCACTGTAGTACATTCTGCACAACAGTAACACAGTGTACGATTTAGCACTATCCCAACGCCACTGAACACGTATTCACCCTCACCACCAATAGCTAAGACGAACCACGTTCCACAATCTACACATAAATCTACACACGACAGTTGCAATTGTTTCTACTTTGAACACAGCAGTACGCGTGTGACAACAACGCTTGAGAAGATCCATACGCGACAGCCATAATCGTCTCCACATTGCCAGAACAGTAAAGCACGCATGATAGTGACACCCCACACGATCCTCACGTCTCGTCCAATACAAATAGCACCGAGCACAAATAAACAATACACCAACTCCAAACCAGTGATACAACACACCAATCACGACTACTGTGATACGAACACAGCCTGCATCGACAACATACTTATCGTCAAGCTGCATATACAACTTTACAGCTTCTTCACCACATAATGGACACAAACGAGGAAGGCTTGGTCTTCTTCAATTTTTTTTATATTATTTATTATTATTATATTATCAGTATTATTGTTATTTCATTAGATCCTTAGTTATTTATAGTGATAACAATATATATAAGTAGGTATGTATATATTAGCTTATGTGATTCTTTTAGTATTAGTTTTTTTTTTTATTATATAGATTAAGTATATTATATTTTATTTATGTAAGTAGTTGTTTAATAGTAATAATATGGAGATATAGATGTATATGTATATGTTAGCTTAAGAATTTTTAGGATTAGTTTTTTCTTTTAGAATTCTTTACATGGAAAACTATTTTTTTTAAATAAAAATAAATAAAAAGCCTTTTTATAAAAAAATTTTTTAGGACTTTTAGAAGAGTTTTATTTTAATAAAAGAGCTCAAGAAGTAGAACCCTTTAGTTTTTATTTGAATAAATTAAATCGATAACAATGTAAACCTGATCGATTTTCAAAGTGAAAATAAACCAACGCACTAAAGATTTTTTTAAAGAACTACAATCATCTAATCCTGACTAGCGGGTACGTAGGTACCTTTGAGGCAATGATAAAATATATAGAAATATAGGTTCTTTTTTTCTTTTGATTATTTATTTATTAATATTATAATTAAAAGAATAATCCTAATTTCGATAAATAAATAGTGGTACCCGTTAGGGTTTAATAGGTTAGCCCTCGAACTTAGAACCCTCTAATTCTTCATTCAAATTAAAATCAAAGATCGATAGCCAAATCGTAATTAATCTATCCAATTGATTACGATTTTTTTTTTCTTTTCCTGACTTCGGTCGGGTAGTGACTCCAAAAATTATTTTCAATAAAAAATCAAAATTTCTCAATTTCTTTAGTTGAGAATTAATATTAAATGGGTTACGATTTAGTATTAATCGAAAAATGCAAATTAATTTTAAATAGGAAATCGAAAAATTAGGCTCGACAGTTTGGTGACTCCACTAGGGAAGCTAGAGGGCTAGCCACTAGAAGTTACCGAAAATAGCATTATTTTTCAGAAAAATAAAAAAATAAAAAGATGAAATAACAAAAAAACTTAGGTATGTTATTTTATATATTTGTATATTTTATTTCTTTTCGCTAACATTTTTTTTTTTTGTTGCAGTTTATTTAAGGGGGATAGTTTCGAAAGGTTTGCTTTTATTCTATTTTTTTGCATCATAAATGCATGGTAGATACGGTCAAAACTAAGCTGTCTTAGGACCTTAAGAGGGGGGCCATTGTGTAAGCTATAGATGTTGTAGGGTAACCACCTTTCGAGGTTGATCAGGCTACCCTACTCAAGTTCAAATGTGATCACAGAATCATTGCTTTAAAAAATGTAGTGGTTGCAGAACTTGAGAACCTTTAGAACCCATCCTTTGCATTACACAAAAACTTTTCTTTAAAAAAAAATCGCAAAAACCTATGATTTGGCAGATCTAAATGGACAAGGTTAGTTGTGAAGTTGTGGTTGTAGTTGTAATATTTCCTTATAGATATTTTGTAATAATTTTATGTAAAGTTTAGAATACGTGTAATTGTAATTTTGATTTTGATTTTTATGTAGTCATGGCTAGATCAAGTCAAGAGCCCTTTGAAGACATTCACGTCCACTTACCACATTGGCTTCAAAAACTGCTTCAAATGTGGTTTTGACTCTTCAGCCCAGATAAGTAGGAGTTTATCAAGAATAGGATTGGGCCTATCCTCTCTCTGCAGAAAATACCCTTGAACATCACTTTAGTGCAAGCCTTTGTCCACCTATGGGAGCCTGAATCTACCAGTTTTTGTATGGGCCTACATCAACTAAGCTTAACTTTAGAAGAATACTCCTAATTGTTGTGGGCTCCTACAATCACTGATGATGTCTATGTCCTAAACTTGGAAGCTGCAACACCAAAGATCTTCGGCAAGTTGTTAGGAATCAAAAAAACCGAAATAAATCGGGTTCTAAATCAAGGAAAGACCATTCGATTAGAGGATGTCATGGATTGGTTTTCTACTGAATTGAAGCATAGAGAAAAACAAGAGGTTTTTATGCAAATTTAGAAGCATGGCACTAATACTAAGCTAACACTTTTATATTGGTGGTCTTCAATACTATCTTGTTCCCTGATGATAGACGTCGAGTCCACTTCAGAATCACAGAACTCATAACCTAATTCCTTGAAGGGAAATCATATGTCCCAGCCATTCTGGCTGAGTAGATTTGGTCTTTGAACCATCTCAAGAGAAAGAAACGATGAGATCTAAAGACTAATATGGTCCTACTGGTGGTCTAGTTCGTTAGCCACATGAGAAGTTACTAACTTAATTTCAATCGGGTTGAGTTTACTCAGCAATACGATCTCATCAAGTCTTTTGAAGAAAGAATTGAGCTACCAGAAAATATAGCTAGCCACTACTGGGTCCAATACTTTTAGAGTATGAAAGCGGAAGAGTTGTTGTTGATGCCCAGGTGGTTTGCAAGCAAGGAAATGATAAGAGGGTGTGAAGACTTCAAGGCGGTCCCTCTGATCAGCTTCAACCTCTGCACCGGATACATCCCAACCAATGGTCTCATTGAGGACATGATCCCCAGACCATCATTAGAAGCTGTCTCATTGGACTTCCATAACCTCGGCATGATGGTAGCTGACAATGTAGCCAAGCTCCTAAGCATCCGAGCTCTTTGGTGCACAAGAAAGACTACCTTTATCACTAAGGGGATAGTAGCCAGGAGCCAGACAACCAAAGGATTTTTTTATCACCAACTAAAAGGGCTGAAAGATATGGAAGACAACAAAGAGAAGGGAGAAGTTCAAGTTGAAGCTGAACCCGAGCAAATAAGTAAAAGAGAGCAGGAGTTGGAAAACCGTTGTAAGGAATATCATCAGAAGATAAAGGCATTAGAAGCATAACTGAAGAAGACTAAAGGCAAAGAAGAGGAGGATCCCAAGATCTGAAAGAGGAAAAAGACATAGGATGAGCCTACCAGTAGAAGATTAGATTTTAGATTTTAGGTTTTGTATTTTAATATTTTCTTTAGAATTCTTTTTTGGAATAGAATGAGAGATGTAAAGCTTCACAATTGCAAAAATTAATAAAAGTTAGTTAAGTTTTGCCACATCAAAGGTCTCCTCCCAATTCTTAATTTTCCATTGCATTCGTGTGACACGTATCCTGCATTTATACGATTAACAACTCTTTAATATGTACTAACCCTTTATTGAGTTGGCACCACATTCAGGTAAAATTTCAAAATAGCTCCCAAACATCAAGTCTTCCAGAGAAGTCTGATTAGAACATGTTCCCAAACTAAGATAGCCACTACTCAAGGAAATGACGGAGACCCCGAGATCAATGATCCCTCTGAGCTAAGGTTCTATTCCATAGAAAGGGCTATGGAGAAGATAGTAGAACAAATGAGCTTCCTAGCAGACAGCATTACTTTGCTGCGAGCCATAGCACTGGCTAATGAAGAAAGCTCTAAGATTCATTATAGGAAGAATACACGACTCTTGAAGCAGAGCATGAATATCAAAAAGACCCATTCGAATCAGAAGGAGTTTACCCGAAAGATAACCCAACCTTCGAACTTGACACGTATGTGGCCCTAAGACCTGTTGACTAAAGGCCTAGTATGGACAGCTTGAAAGAACTGGAAAAGAAACTAACACAACAGCTAATTGAAAAGATGAAGGCACTTATAGGGTATGATGGATTTGAACAGGCAGGGATCACCAAATTTTTTGTATACAACATAGGATCATACCTTGAGAATTTTAAGGTACCAAAATTTGAAAAGTATAACGGGACGAGTTGCCCTAAGCTTCACACCATGTTATAAGTCAAGAAGATGGGTAAATATGTTCAGTATGATCCACTCATGGTATAGACATTCCAAGATAGTCTGACCGAACCAGCCCTGACTTGGTATGCCTAGCTTGATTTGAACTAGATAAATACATAGGAGAAACTTGCTAGAGCATTTTATGAATAATATAAATTCAACGTAGAAGTAGCCCCAACTATGATGGACCTAATCACCTTACGAAAGAAAAATAACGAATTGTTCAAAGAATACGCTCAAAAGTGGAAGTCCTTAGTTGTAAGAATCTCTACTCCTACTACCAAGAAGGAGCTCACATCAGCTTTCATTAACACCTTGGAAAGGCCCTACTTTTCCCATCTCATCGAGCAAGCCTCATCCTGTTTTGCTGAAGTAGTAGCAGCAAGGTACAAGATTGAAAGCACCATCTCTTTCGGTAAGCTTTAAGAGCCAGTAAATAAAAGAACACCAGTGTCATCATTTGGTCCTAAACCAGCCGGTAGCAAGCCTAAAGAATCTACGGTCGGTATGGTAAATTCAAATGCCAGACCAAATGCTCAAGTCGCTTTCAGGATGAATCCTCCTTCGACTCAACAACAATTCAGAGACTAGCCTTAAGCTAACAGGACTTATAGACAATTTGCCAAGATACCGGTCCCTTTAAGTTAAGTCTTCGAGAAGTTGTAAAGGGATAATTTGATACGGTATAAACTTCTTAGCGATCGATACCAACCGAGAATCTTTGACCCCACAATAAAGTGTGAATACCAATGTGGACAAGTGGGGCATTTGATTGATGTGTGCTGGAGACTAAGGAACAGAATTCAGGATTTGATAGATGAAGGGACAGTGCAATTAGATTTTGTAGAAGCCCCGGTTCCCAACATTAACAATAATCCCTTAGCTAACCACGGGCTGATGATTGGTATGATTTTTGATGACTATGCCATCAACGTCATTGATTCAAGTAAAAAGCCTAAGGTTTTTGAGTTTTATACTAGCAACCAGACTCAAGAAGTGAAGAGGTACACATTTCATGTACCGTTAGTACTAGAAAATTACAAGGCTTCTCCATTTAACTATCACTTAGTAAATTAGGAAAAATTAGGTCCTCTAGTAGGGGGCATTACTTGATCGGGAAAGATTTACCACCTAAGAGGGGAGTATGGGAGGAAGGTCATATTGGGAGAATTAAATGATAAGACGGCGGCCGAACGCATTGAAGGGCTATTAAACTTTACTAAGATGATCAAGTCGAGTTAGTATAAGATCATGGATCAACTTAGTAAGACTCCTGCACAAATATCGTTAATGAGCTTGTTAATCACATCTAAACCATACAGGGAGGCTTTATTTCGTACTTTGAAGGAGGTGAAGGTCCCTCATGAAATTCCGACTAAGAAGATGGGACTGGTTACTAATTTTGTCCTCGCAATGGATCAAATTTCTTTTTCAGCTAAAGAATTAGGTGAAGAAGGGAACAAACATACAAAGCCACTCTTTATCATTGTAAGGAGTAATGACATAATCATCACCAAGGTACTCATTAACAACAGATCATCAATGAACGTTTGCCCACTCGCTACCTTGGATTTGCTGGGCATCGACACGTCTACAATTAGGCCTTCTTCCACAACAGTTAGGGCCTTTGATGGTTCTAGAAGAGAGATTATAGGGGAGATTGATTTATCTATGAGTATTAGCCCTCAACACTTTACTATTCGATTCCAAGTCATGGACATTCCAAGATCTTTCAATTTACTCTTAGGAAGACTTAGATTCATACAGCAGGGGCCATACCTTCAAGCTTGCACCAAAAGTTGAAGTTTATCTCAAATGGCTAGGTTATTACAATTCTGGGAGATCATGATTATGAAATTTACAAGGAAATGGCTATACCCTACATAGGAAGTAAGGGATAAGAAGAGCTGCGATTACAAATGTTTGAAGAAGTGAGCATGATTACAGGTCCCGGTAGAGAAGGTGATAGAAGAATAGAATTCAAGGAAGGCTAGATCAGCACCTATAGCCTTAGCTACAATCCTACCCCAGTAGAAGAATTCTAGAAGAAACAAGCGAGGGACAAGAAAGGTAACGGATTATACCATGTCCCGATGACCTTTCCACCACTGGCTGAGACATTCATACGGGAAGAGACTCAAGCTCGGGAATCTGGCAAAGAAGGATCAACAAGCTCGCTATACAAGTTCCAGCATCATTTGAATAACTGGTTCTCTATCCCAGCAAATGGCAATAGGTCTTCCCTAGGGTAAAGGGTGACCCGTAGTTAGTATTTTCCGAATTTTTATTTTCAATAGTCATCGTTTCAAATGTATCGTCGAACCTTTCATTCAAAATTAGTAAGGCCTTTATCTCATTTGAGATTCACTTTCATTTATTCAATGAAATCTTAGTTCGTTTCTTTCCTATATTGCGTTTTAGTTCTCTTTTGCTTACATACACTTTTCTTTATGCATTTTCATTCAGATCTAATGAACCAAGCAAAAACCAGGAATATCTCGCGCAGGTAGAAAATGAGAATATTAATATCGCTTCTGGCCCTATTGGGTTAGTCGTCGGGAGCAATGTCGATGACCACAATAATTTACAAGAGGAATGGAAAAAACATGAACTAGGTAGAATCACTATTGATGAACCAATTGAGACAATTAATGTGGGGAACAAATAAAATCCTAAGAATCTAAAAATTAGGGCAAGTTTAAAAGAGAAACAAAAAACAGCAATGATTACGTTATTAGCTGAATATCAAGACGTGTTCGCTTAGTCGTATGAAGATATGCCTGGGTTGGACCCATCGATTGTAGTCTACCATTTACCAACACAAAAAGATGCCAAACCAAAAAAGCAAAAGTTAAGGAGATTTCGACTTGATGTCTTGCTGAAAATTAAAGAAGAAGTGAAGAAACTACTGGAAGTTGGATTCATTGAAGTGTCGGATTACCCGGAATGGGTAGCTAATATTGTTCCAGTAATGAAAAAGAATGAGAAAGTCAGAGTATGTGTAGACTTTCGAGATCTCAACCAGGCAACGCTTAAAGAAAATTTTCTATTGCCTCACATTGATGTCTTAGTGGATAACACGGCCAGAAATCATCTATTCTCTTTCATGGATGGTTTTTCGAGATATAATCAGATCTGGATGTCCAAAGAAGATAAGACAAAGACGACTTTCATTACAACTTAGGGAACATTTTACTACAAGGTAATGCTGTTTGGGCTTAAGAATGTAGGGGCAACATATCAGAAGGCCATGGTTGCAATTTTTCATGATATGATCCATAAAGAAATAGAAGTGCATATTGATGATATGATTGCAAAATCCAAGGAAGAGGAAGATCACTTAGAAAACCCGAGGAAGCTATTTGATAGGTTGAGGAAATACCACTTGAAGTTGAATCTAGAGAAATGTACCTTCGGCGTGATGTCAGGAAAATTGTTGGGATTCATAGTTAGCTAAAGAGGTATCGAAGTTGATCCTGATAAAGCCAAAGCCATAATTGACATGGCTCCTCCACAAACACTCAAAGAAGTACGAAGATTGCTAGGGCATTTAAATTACATAGCCCGATTCATATCATAGCTAATAGACAAATGCCGCCCTCTTTTTAAGCTATTAAAGAAGAGTGCGAAGATTAGCTGGAATGAGGAATGCAAAGAGGCTTTCACTAAAATCAAAGAATACCTCATGAAACCTCTAGTGTTAATAGCTCCTAAACTTAGAAAGCCGTTGTTTTTGTACCTGACCATAATGTCCGAATCCATGGGATCCGTGCTTGGTCAGAAGGCTGAAGAAGGGAAAGAACGGGTTGTTTTCTATCTAAGTAAGAAGTTCACAGAAGGGGAGCAGAAATACTTAGAAGCCGAAAGAACCTATTGTGCATTAGTCTGGGTCATGCATCAGCTCAAACAATATACACTTTACTATCAAATTGAGTTGATAACACAATATGATCCTTTGAAATACTTAGCTGAAAAACCGGCTCTCATCGGTAGAGTTTCAAAGTGGCAGATGTAGCTGACATAATTTAACATTAAGTATACGAGCCAAAGTTCAATTAAAGGGCAAGCCTTAGCGGATCAATTAGCGAAGAATCCCTCTGAGGATACCCCTTAAGAAGTACAAGTTGAATTTCCTGATGAAAGTATCTTGGTAACAAGAAATGGTTCTGATTGTGAAATAGTCGAAAAATCTTTAAGTTGGAGAATGTTCTTTGACAGAGCAGCTAATATGTCCAGATGTGGAGTCGGGGCAATTCTGGTATCTCCTAAAGGTGCACAATTTCCAATGGCTGTAAGACTAGCTTTCCCATGTACTAATAATATTGCAGAATACGAAGCGTGTATTTTGGGACTCAAAATCGCATTGTTTAAGGAGATACGGGAATTACAGGTGTATGGAGATTCTTCATTGATCATAAGCTAAGCTCAGGGAGAGTATAAGATGAAAGACCCCAAATTAGTACCTTACCGCCAACACTTAGCCAAGTTGATAACTAAGTTCGAAAAGATTACATTTGTGTACGTACCAAGGGTTTAGAACCAATTTGTTGATGCTCTTACTACTTTGGCATCAATGATCCAGATATCGAAAGGAGTGGAGATTCAGCCACTTAAAATTGAAATTGAAGAAAAGCCCGATTTTTGTTTGGCAATATAAAGTTCATGTGACGAAAAGCCTTGGTATCATGATATCAAAACATTTTTACAACATGGAACGTACCCTGAAGAAGCAAAAAAGAAGGATAAAAAATTAATTAGAAGGTTGGCGTCTCAGTACTTGATAAGCAATTCGGCGTTGTACCGACAATCATTTGACGATACGCTTTTACGTTATATAGATGAGAAATAGGCAGAGGAGATGCTAATGAAAGAAGTGCATGAGGGAGTATGTGGCCCCCATATAAATGGCTACATGCTTGCCAAGAAAATCATGAGGATAGGATATTACTGATTAACTGTAAAAGTAGATTGTATCAGATATGTTAGACACTGCCATTTATGCTAGATCTATGCGAACAAGATAAATGTTCCACCTCAAGAATTGCATACACTATCAACACCATGGCCTTTTTTGATGTAGGGAATAGATATCATTGGCCCGATCACTCCAAAGGCATCTAACGGGCACCAATTTATATTGGTAGCTATTGATTATTTCACTAAGTAGGTTGAAGCCTCATCCTACTCTAGTGTGACGAAGGGAGTAGTGGTCAAGTTCATCAAGAGAGACATACTAGCTCGGTATGGTATGCTAGAGACAATTATTACTGACAATGGTACAAACTTGAATAATAAATCGATGTTAGAGCTATTCCGACACTTCAGGATCATTTATAGAAATTGTACTTCTTATCGGCCCTAAATGAATGGAGCTGTGGAAGTGGCCAATAAGAACATCAAAAGAATTATTGAGAAGATGGCCATTACGTATCGAGATTGGCATGAGATGTTACCATTTGCACTCATGGCCTATTGAACTTCTATCAGAACATCAACAGGGGCAACCCCCTACTCGTTGGTATATGGAATGGAGGCTGTACTACTAGTAAAGGTCAAGATACCATCTCTCAGAATATTGTCATAAACTCAGTTAGATGAGGCTGATTAGATAAAGAAGCGTGTTGAGCAGTTGAATCTAATTGATGAGAGGAGGCTGGCAGCTTTGTGCCATAATATCTACTATCAGCAACGAATGGCCAAGGCTTTTAACAAAAAAGTGCGGCCTCGAAGTTTTGAGTAAGGAGACATGGTGCTGAGGAAGACTTTGCCTAACACAATTGATTCAAGAGGGAAGTTTGCTCCAAACTATAAGGGGCCTTACATTCTAAAGAAAGTATTGCTTGAGGGAGCTGTTATCTTGTCTCAAATGGATGGTCCAGACTTGAAGGACCCAGTAAATGCTGATACATTAAAGATGTACTATCCTTGAACATTAATGGAATTTTTGTTCAGATTATGAAATGTAAACAATCTTACTATTACTATGGTCTCATTTTCATTTTTCTACATGCAAAGTTAGTATTCCTAGTAGTCGTTAACATTGGGTGATATCTTTAGCCCCTTTTTCATTCCATTAAAAGTCCCCATTTCTCGCCCTATCCTTCATCCAAATAAACCCTACACATAAGAAGCATAAAAAAAAAAATACTTAGCTTGAAGCGATGCTTATTGATAAAAATTCTTTTAATACTTTATTATGGTTAACCCCCTAAGAAAGGGAGACTTGTTTCCTATTTTTCAGGACAGAGCCATGTTCAGAAAGAGTAACGTGTGGCATAGAAGTAGAAACTTGCTTGAGAATGGACATTTACACGAAAAGCCGATGTTTGGACTAAAAATTCAAGATAGGACATCTTTGTTCGAGAGATGAATATGTTTTACATTCATTTCAGGCTTAAATTTCTTTAAAAAAAAAAGAAAAAAAGAAGAAGAAAAGTTAGTTAGAAGAAAAAGAGATGGAAGAAGATAGAAGAAGAAGAGCAAGAATAAGAAAAGGTAATGGAAAGGGTCAAAACCATTGGTTCTAATCGGATTGCTCAATAAGACATTTGACTATTTAGGAACTATCATTAGAACCAGGTAAGTGGTTCTAAGCCTGATGAAACATTACATTTGCATTTGGTTTCTCCTTAAGGATGACAGATTGTTTTCCAAAAAAAATTAATTCTTAAAAATTATTGGATAGCTGGTTCTTAGAGCAGTGTCCCAATTTATAATCTCCTAGGGAGCTAGCCAGCTCATGGAAGCACTATCCAGATTCTTAGGGAGCTAGCCAACTCTTGAGTGTAGTCCCAATCCAAAGTTTCTTAGACTCCCAGTCACAGAACATTACCTGACTCAAAATTTCTTCAAGGGATTTAGCAAGCTTAGGAAGCGCTATCCCAATTCAAGTTTTCTTCATTCTTTAGGACTTAGCTAGGTCAAAGGGCCCTTTGACCTCCTTGGTTAGTCAGCTCATTAGGGCACAACTAAGTTTCTTCATTTTTTAAGTCTTAGCTAGCTCAAAGGGTGCTTTGACCGTCTTGGTTAGTCAGCTCATCAGGGCACGACCAAGTTTTCCTTATTTTTAGGTCTTAGCTAGCTCAAAGAGCGCTTTAATCACCTTAGTTAGTCAGCTCATTAGGGCACGACCAAGTTTCCTCATTTTTAGGTCTTAGCCAACTCAAAGGGCGTTTTGACCACCTTGGTTAGTCAACTCATTAGGGCACAACCAAGTTTTCTTCGTTCTTCAGGTCTTAGCTAACTTATGGAATGCTTTGACCGCCTTGGTTAGTTAGCTCATTAGGACACGACCAAGTTTTCTTCATTCTTTAAGTCTTAGCCAGCTCAAGGAGCGCTTTGACCGCCTTGGTTAGTCAGCTCATTAGGGCATGGCCAAGTTTCTTTCATTCTTTAAGTCTTAACCAGCTCAAAAGGCGCTTTGACCTCCTTGGTTAGTTAGCTCATTAAGGCACAACCAAGTTTCTTTATTCTTTAGGTCTTAGCCAGCTCAAAAGGCACTTTGACCGCCTTGGTTAGTTAACTCATTAGGGTACGACCAAGTTTTCTTCATTCTTTATGTCTTAGCTAGCTCAAGAAGTGCCTTGACCGCCTTGGTTAGTCAGCTTATTAAGGTACGGCTAAGTTTTCTTCATTCTTTAGGTCTTAGCCAGCTCAAGGAGCTCTTTGACCACTTTGGTTAATCAACCCATAAGGGGCAGGACCAAGTTCTCATTATTCTTTTTAGGGATTTTTGCTAACCCACAAGGGTACTACCCTTCACTATTCTTTGTTTCAAACTAATCGTCGTCAAATGTCTTAACATTCCTTAAGATAGAGTCGTCCCGAGGCAAAAACGGTATCTCTTTTGTTTTTGTGACAAAGTTTTACTCAAACTTCACCACAAAAAAAGGGTAGCTATAAACATCTAATTTTTGCCCCTCTATAATCCTAATTTTTTATTTTTTACAAAAAGGGTCCTAATTCAAAAATAAAATAAAAATTAATTAATAAAAGATAAAAATAATAAAAATTAACAAATGATGAAAATACCAAAAAAATAAGAAAAGGAAAAATTATAAAGATTTTTGTAGATTTTTAGGAAGCAACTTATATTAGGGACAAATAGTTTTAGTTTTAACTTAGTCTAAATAATCATTTTAGAGAGTCACGTGGTTTAAATACAATTTAATTGTATTGAATATCAAGGCACAAGCTAACAGCCTAATGGATAAGTATTGGAGTATTTGATACAGATTTAATTTGAGGTCTTGGGTTCGAGTCTCGCTAAGCACCTATGTCTTTTATTTTTCTATCTTTTACAAAAAGCAAGATAAATAAGCGGGATATTATTATCAAATTAAATACAATAGATATGATTCAATATGATATGGTTTAGGTTTATAAATACACACACATTCACGTTTAAAGGTGGTTGTACACAACACCCACGATTACTCTATCCTCTACAATATTCATTCACGACAGCATCAACTAAACCAAGTCTTTCATCCAGCGCTCATCCCCACAGTAGAACACTCCAACAACTGATCCCAACCACCTAAACAAATTCCCTTACACGTTTAGTGAAACTCCATTCAGCCATAACTAATCCATCACGACATTACTATACACGAACAATACAACAACAGAATTATTCTTCTCACTGTGCAGTATACGAATATAAGCTACTGATGACTTGCACTCGTGATCCTTGCACATAGTAGCATAGGATCCTTAGTCCATCCACTACACTTCACAGAGAAGCGTACAATAGCAACTCCAGTTCCAAGCCGTAGACATATGCCTAAATCACGCCACTACAGTATGTTCTGGACAACAGCAATACAGTACACAATTCAGTACTGTCCCAACACCACTGAACACATATTCAACCTCACCGTTGATAGCCAAGATGAACCACGTTCCACAATCCACACACAGATCTACATGTGACAGTCGCAGTCATTTCTACTTTAAATACGGCAGCACGCGTGCGACAACAACGCCTAAGAAGATCCATACGCAACAGCCACAGTCGTCTCCACATCGCCAGAACAGTAGAGCGCGTATGACAGCGACACCCTACGTGATCTTCACGTTTCGTTAAATACACCGTCGTTGTCTTCTCCATCCACAAAGTGCACTAGGCACAATAAACATTATACCAACTCCAAACCAGCGATACAACACACTAATCACAACCACTGTGATACAAGCATGGCCTGCATCGACGGCATACTTACTATTAAGCTACATATACAACTTCACAGCTTCTTCACCGCGTAGTGGACACAAATAGGTAAGGCTTAGTCTTCTTCAATTTTTTTATATTATTTATTTATTTATTATTATTATATTATCGGTATTATTGTTATTTCATTAGATCCTTAGTTATTTATGGTGATAACAATATATATAAGTAGGTATATATATATTAGCTTAAGTGATTCTTTTAGTATAAGTTTTTTTTATTATATAGATTAAGTATATTATATTTTATTTATGTAGGTAGTTATTTAATAGTAATAATATAGAGATATAGATGTGTATGTTAGCTTAAAAATTTTTAGGATTAGGTTTTTTTTTAGAATTCTTTACATAGAAAACTATTTTTTTAAAAAAATAAAAAATAAAATAAAAAGCCTTTTTTTTAAAAAAAAATTAGAACTTTTAGAAGAGTTTTATTTTAATAAAAGAGCTCAAGAAGTAGGACCCTTTAGTTTTTATTTGAATAAATTAAATCGATAATAACGTAAACCTAGTCGATTTTCAAAGTTAAAATAAACTAACGCACTAAAGATTTTTTAAAAGAACTACGATCGTCTGATCCTGGCTAGCGGGTATGTAGATACCTTCGGGGTGACAATAAAATATGTAAAAACTTAGGTTCTATTTTTCTTTTGATTATTTATTTATTTATTTATTAATATTATAATTAGAAGAATAATCCTAATTTCGATAAATAAATAATAATACCTGTTAAGGTTTAATAGGTTAGACCCCGAACTTGGAACCCTCTGATTCTTCATTCAAATTAAAATCAAAGACTAGTAACCAAATTGTAATCAATCTACCCAATTGATTAAGGTTTCTTTTTCTTTTCTTAACTTCAGTCGGGTAGCAACTCCAAAAATTATTTTCAATAAAAAATCGGAATTTCTCAATTTCTTTAGTCCAAGATTAATATTAAATAAGTTAGGGTTTAGTATTAATCGGAAAATGAGAAATTAATTTTAAATAGGAAATCGAAAAATCAAGCTCGACCATGCCTAGTATTCATATAGGCCAAGGTAAGATTATTTTGTATGAGTGTACCATATAGAACTAATAAATTTATAATAACAACCCCCGAATGGCCTCTCTCTACCTCCGTGTGATATGACGGCCAAAATTGTGTCTATGCAATGCATGTTGATGCATGTGCCAGTTTTTTCTTATAAGTTGAGTATAGTTAAGTCCAATTATGATGTAACCATCCAAAAGTATACACAATCATTATTTATACTACCATGCAACAAACAAAATATTATTTATACTTAAAGTAAATTCACAACTCAGCACATAATAACATATACAAGCATTTCCCCACCCTACACAACAATCAATTAACAGTATCATTTAAGTCAATTATCTACAATCACATACAAGCATGGAATCATAGGGTAAGTACTCACTTAGCCATGACGACTTGCTTTAGTCGTAGTAATCGTTCGGAAGATCCTTACCCACATCAGGATCACTTGATCATTATAATATAATAACGATTGTAAGCAATTGAATTAACTAGTGATTTTAGATATCTATTTACCTAATTCTAATTAGATTACTATCAATTTTAATCTGATTAGACTTTATCACTAATCATATGTAACTTTTTCATTCTATTTTTTATATTTACGAATTTATAGTCATTTTTCATCATTTTTTAACGCATGTTCACACAATAATGTCCGTTTTGGATGTTAAGACCCGTATTTTACTATATAGACTAAATTTATTGAAATTCTTACTATTGAAGCTTAATTATTCTTATTGGCTAGTTTTATGTTCTATTTTAATTGTTAATGATTTCATTATCCATTAATTCTTATACTTAGATGATCTTATGGTTTATTATCTTAGAAGCTTATGTCATCGCTTATATCATCATTTGCTTAAGTCATCACCTATGTCATCATTTGATTATGTCATTGCTTATATCATTATTTAATTATATCATTGCTTACATTATCAATTGATTAAGTCATTGCTTACATCATCATCCATTACATATGTACTCTTATCCTTATGTATTTATACACTTTGTATATATGTTAAATATATACTTATACTCCTAACATACTAGTAGGTATACTTATATATTTATACGTATACTAGTACGTATATCCATATACACATACGGTGACATACATATTTTTATACGTATTTTCGTATACCTAATGTTCCCTTTTAAGAAAGCTTCACAAATGTCATATTTTTGCACTTTAAGGGTGTATTTAACAAGGTATATGTATATATAGTTAGTATATGCCTCATTTTAGGTTATGTACATAATAGGTACTTATATACAAGGGTTTTTATACATGTATTTATCAAGTATACTCTTATATACACATACTTAAGCATATGTACATGTGTTCTTCTTCTAATTATCTAAGGATTCCTACTCTTCTATACATGGATATGGATCTTTCACTTCCAACAACACATATGCACATATTATACCAAATTTCTACCCTAACCTAACTTATACAACCAACTACTACATAAAATAAAAAATCATACGATAACAAACCTCTTTCTCCTTGATTTATGTTAGTAGAGATTGTGAAAGTGTTTGGAATTATGGGAGTAAGGGGAATCATGGTTTGGAAGTGGAGAAAAGGACTTTGTTTTGTATTGTTTTGTGTTTGAAAAGATAAAGACAAGTGGGGTCTAAGTGAGGAAGGGAGTGCATGGCAAAAAGGAGGGGTGAAATTGGAAAAGAAAGATGAGTAGAAAGCTAAAGAGAAAGGAAAGAATTCTCTAGATGAAAATGACATTTTGTCGACTTAGTCAACCTTTGACTTGATCAACCTTTCAAATTTACATATAATCTAAGCGTACATAATGAAATAATTAGGGGAAATTAGGAAGAAAATTAAGAAAATGAGAGGAAACATGGGGTTTAGTGAAATGATTAGTAAGGATAGGTAATGAGATCTTCCTTTAGGTATTTATATCCTATATAAATCATTTGGTAGACCACTTAATGTAATTATCATGAAAAACTTCATTTAGGATATTAATACTTACTACATGTAACATAAGGATCAACTAAACTCTTAACTTTATATAATACTAACCTATTTATATACTTAGAAGATGAATGTGACCTATGATGCAATATCTTAGTTTATAAGGGATTACTTAAGTATTGTAAGTATTTATGAATGATTGAAAGTTATCTTTAATCTTTTACTAATGATTTGGTATAATACTAAAGTTATATTATTAACTAAGGTTTTAGGGTAAATTATGGTGAATTAGTGCTTTTATATCTGTAAAGTTATAGTTTTAGGGTTTTTATCACTTTCGAATGAAATCTTTAGTGTTTACATACGTTTAGGGTAGAAAAATTTTATACGCGATTGATTAGGTATTTTAGGATTTTCACTTTCACTAGCCTGGTCAACTCTTAGGAATATCTAATACATTTGAGTTTACTTCAAATGTTAGGAAAAAAATATTAGGGGTTTACAGGTGACCTCCTAGGAAGCTACTACACTAGGGGACAAAATAATGCGGTGTTCCATACCAAAGCGAACAATATCTTAGTGGGACGAGTTCCAACCGGGTCATTACAGGTGGTATCAAAGTACTTTACCAACTAGAAAGGAAACTTATTGCTTAGTAATGGTCTTAAACTTATGTAATAAAATTGACGAGGATGTTAGTTCTATAAAGAGGGTGGATTTTAATATCTCTTACATGCTACGAGAAAGAACTCTAATTAACAAGGTACCTTTTGGTATAGCGGCTCACAATTCGTTAAAACTCCAGAGTTAAGCGTGCTCAAGCTAAAGCTAAAGCAATCCCATAATGGGTAACCTCTTGGGAATCTATTGCACTAAGAGACAAAACCGTATGACGTTTCATACCAAAGCGGACAATACCTCGATGGAAAGTGTTCTGATTGGGTCGTTACACTTTCACATCAATAAATGAAGATATTCTTCTTTGATCTAAAATATTACTTTTAGGAAAACCCTTATTTTTGTCGAGTTTATGCAAATCATATGATCAGAAGGTATGTTTCACACCTTAAAGGTTGGCAAATTTCTGACCATTGCCCTTCAAGACTAGTTGGAGGACATCATAGTGCCAACAATACTACTCACAAGGTTCTAGAGGTAGGATTTTATTGGCTTACACTCTTCAAAGACACCTAGAAGTTCGTAAAGCTCTATGAAAGCTATTAAAAGTTGGGTAATATCGCCCAAAAGGATGAGATGCCCCAAAACCCCATTTTGGTATGCAAAGTGTTTGACGTTGGGGGTATAGATCTTATAGGCCCATTTTTGAACTCAAATGAGAACAAATATATCTTAGTGGTTGTTAATTGTGTTCTAAGTAGGTTGTAGCTCAGGCATTACCCACTAATGATGTTAGGTACTCATTAAATTTCTGAAAAAGCTTTTCTCTAATTTTGGTTCTCTAAGAGAGAAGTAGTGATAGGAGCATACACTTTTGTAGTGCTCAATTTGACAAAGTCTTAAAATGTTATGGCTTGACTTAAGGGATAGCGACCACTTATCATCCCCAAACGAGTGGCTAAGTAGAAGTAGCCAATAGGGACCTAAAATGAATCTTAGAAAAGGCAGTCAAGCATCACTAGAAGCATTAGTCCGATAAGTTAGATGATTCTCTTTAGGTCTATAGGATAGCTTACAAAATACCAATACAAACCACTTAGTATAGACTTATGTACCGAAAGGTGCATCATCTCTCAATAGAGATCGAGCACAGAGCTTTTTAGGCTATCAAAAATGCTAACTTCGATTTTGAGCTTGCACATAATCATAGGAAACTCTAGTTAAACGAGCTCAATGAATGGTGTAGCTTAGCCTATGAGAATTCTCGAATTTATAAGGTAAGGACTAAAAAATATCATGACCAACAGATAAGACGAAGAAGAACTTTTCAAGAAGGGGATCATGTTCTCTTATACAACTCCCAACTCTAGTTGTTTCCTAGAAAGCTTAAGTCTAAGTGGTTCGATCATTTCAAGATCACTAAGGTCTTTCTTTAAGGAGCGGTTGAAGGTACATACCTCGAGAAAGGTACGTTTAAGGTTAATTGTCAATAGTTGCAATTATATACAAGTTGAGAGATTGAATGCCATGAACTCGAGTAGTTACGACTCCTTAATGCCATAAGACAGTAAGTTAATTTAACATTTTGTGGAGCTATCGACATTAAACATAGTGGTCTTAGGAGGCAACTTAAGCCTGTAAGTTATTTTATCAATTCTCTTTATTTATTTTAGTACCTTAGCATTTTTATTATTTGTTTTATTAATTTCATGCATTAGAATAGGCATTTCTCACAAAAAAAAAAAAAAGCTAAGTAGTGGAATTACAGTAGATACATGACATAGGAGACATGATCATGCTTCCTAGTTGTGTCATTTCTAAGGGGCCAACTTGTGGAAACAATAGTAGAGTCCATAACTTAAGAGACACGGTCATTGCATTCCTAAGCTATGCTTAATCAGGTGGATCTTACTCCTTTAGGAGTTTGACATAGAGATTCAGGATAAGAAGGGTACGGTAAACCTGGCTACTAATCACTTATCAAGACTAAAGAAATTGAATTTGGAGAGATTGGAAGAACATGGGATCAATGATGAGTTTCCCGAGGAACATCTATATGCTATTAATAAGGTAATTAATTTGGAAACTCCATGGTTCGCTGATTTTGCTAATTATCTCTTTGCTAAAATCCTTTCCAAGCTACGTTCACATCAGCAGAAGATGAAATTCTTCTTTAATATGAAATATTACTTTTGGGAAAACCCTTATCTTTTTTGAGTTTATGCAAATCATATGATTAGAAGGCATGTTTCATACATTAAGGGTTGGCAAATTCTTGACCATTTCCATTTAAGACCAGTTGGAAGACATCATAATGCCAATAATACTACTCACAAGGTCCTAAAGGTAAGATTTTATTGGCTTACACCCTTCAAAGACACCTAGAAGTTAAAGTTAGGTAATATCACCCAAAAGGATGAGATGCCCTAAAACCCTATTTTGGTATGTGAAGTGTTTGACATGTGGGGTATAGATTTTATAAGCTCGTTCCTGAACTCAAATGAGAAAAAATATATCTTAGTGGCTATTGATTGTATTCTAAGTGGGTTATGGCTCAGGCATTACCCGCTAATGACATTAGGGTACTCACTAAATTTCAAAAAAGGCTTTTCTCCAATTTTGGTGCTCCAAGAGAGATAATTAGTGATAAGAGCACACACTTTTACAATGCTTAGCTTGACAAATTCTTAAAATGTTATGGTGTAACTCAAAGAATAGCGACCCCTTATCATCCACAAATCAGTAGCCAATGGGGACCTAAAGCGAATAATTGAAAAGGCTATCAAGCATCACTGGAAGCATTAGTCTGATAAGTTAGATGATGCTCTTTAAGCCTATAGGACAACTTACAAAACACCAATACAAACCACTCCGTATAAACTTGTGTATGGAAAGGCGTGTTATATCTCAATGGAGATTGAGCACAGAGCTTTTTAGGTTACTAAAACTGCTAACTTCAATTTTATGCTTGCACATAATCACAGGAAACTCTAGTTGAACAAGCTCAATGAATGGCATAGTTTAGCCTATGAGAATTTCCAAATTTATAAGGTAAGGACCAAAAAATATCATGACCAATGGATAAGATAAGGAAGAACTTTTCAAGAAGGGGATCATGTCCTCTTATACAACTCTCGACTCCAGTTGTTTCTTAGAAAGCTTAAGTCCAAGTAGTTCAGTCTTTTCACGATCACTAAGGTCTTTCCTCAAGGAGTGGTTGAAGTCATGCATCCTAAAAAAGGTACGTTTAAGGTTAATTATTAGTAGTTGAAATTATATGTAGGTGGAGAGATTAAATGCTGTAAGCTTAAGTAGTTACGACTACTTGTTACCATAAGAAAGTAAGTTAATTTAACATTCTATAGAGCTAGCGATGTTAAACATGGCAGTCTTAGGAGGCAACCTAAGCCTATAAGTTATTTTATCAACTCTCTTTATTTATTTTTTTTTAATATCTTAGCATTTTTATTACTTGTTTTATTAATTTCATGCATTAGAATAGGCATTTCTCACAAAAAAAAAAAAGCCAAGTTGTGGAATTATAGTAAAGTGTATGACTTAAGAGATACGATCGTGCCTCTTAGCCATGTCATTCCTAAGGGGTTAACTTATGGAAACAATAGTGGAGTACATGACTTAAGAGACACGGTCATATAACTCCTAAGCTGCGCTTAATAAGGTAGATCTTACTCCTTCGGGAGTTTGACATAGAGATTCAGGATAAGAAAGGTGTGGAAAACCTGATTGTTGATCAATTATCAAGACTAGAGAACTTGATTATAAAGAGATGGGAAGAGTGTGAGATCAACGACGAGTTTCCTAAGGAACATTTATATGCTATTAACAAGGTAATTGATATGGAAACTCCGTAGTTCGCTGATTTTGCTAATTATCTCATTGCTAAAATCCTTCCCAAAGGACTTTCACATCAGTAAAAGAAGAAATTCTTTGTTGATATAAAATATTACTTTTGGAAATAACCTTATCTTTTTCAAGTTTATGTAGATCATATGATTACAAGGTATTGAGGTTTGGAAAATTCTTGACCATTGCCATTCAAGATTGGTTGGAGGACATCATAGTGCCAACAATATTACTCATAAGGTTCTAGAGGTAGGATTTTATTGGCTTACACTCTTCAAAGACACTTAGAAGTTTGTAGAGCTTTATAAAAGCTGTAAAAAGTTAGGTAATATCTCCTGAAAGGATGAGATGCCCCAAAACACTATTTTGGTGTGCAAAGTGTTTGACATGTAGGTTATAGATTTTATAGGCCCGTTCCTAAACTCAAATGAGAATAAATATATTTTAGTGGTTGTTGATTAAGCTAAAAGTGGGATGAGGCTCTAGCCTTACCTACTAATGATGTTAGGGTTTTCTAAAAAAGCTTTTCTCCAATTTTTGCACTTCAAGAGAGATAATTAGTGATAGAAGCACACATTTTTGCAATGCTTAGTTCGACAAAGTCTTAAAATGTTATGGTGTAACTCATAAGATAGCGACCCCTTATCATCCACAAATGAGTGGCTAAGTACAAGTAGCCAATACGAACCTAAAGCGAATCTTGGAAAAGGTGGTCGAACATCATCGGAAGCATTGACCTGATAAGTTAGATGATGCTCTTTAGGACTTTAGAACAACTTACAAACACCAATAAAAACTACTTCGTATAGACTTATGTATGGAAAGGTTTGTCATCTCTCAATAGAGATCGAGCACAAAGCTTTTTGGGCTATTAAAACTGCTAAATTCGATTTTGAGCTTATAAGTAATCATAGGAAACTCTAATTGAATGAGCTCAATGAATGGCATAGCTTAGTCTATGAGAATTCTCGAATTTATAAGGTTGAAACCAAAAAATATTAGGACCAACGGATAAGATGAGGAAGAACTTTTCAAGAAGGGGATCATGTCCTCTTATATAACTCCCAACTCCAATTTTTTTCTAGAAAGCTTAACTCCAATTAGTCCGATCCTTTCATGATCACTAAGGTCTTTCCTTATGGAGTGGTTGAAGTCATGTATCCCCAAAAAGGTACATTCAAGGTTAATTGTCAGCAGTTGAAATTATAGACAGGTAGAGAGATCAAAAGCTATGAACTTGACTCCTTGATGTCGTAAGAGAGTAAGTCAATGTAACATTCTATAGAGTTATCAATGGTAAGCAGAGCGGTCTTAGGAGGCAACCTAAGCCCGTAAGTTATTTTATCAATTCTCTTTATTTATTTTAGTACCTTAGCATTTTTATTACTTGTTTTATGAATTTCATGCATTAGATAGGCATTTCTTATAGAAAAAAGAAAAGACCAAGTCTTGGAATTATAGTGGAGTACATGACTTGAGAGACACAATTGTGCCTCCTAGTCATGTTATTCCTAAGGGGCTAACTTAAGGAAGCAAAAGTGGAGTACACGACTTAAGAGACATGGTCATATCATTCCTAAGCTACGCTTAATCAAGTGGTTCTTACTCTTTTAGGAGTTTGACATTAAGATTCGGGATAAGAAGGGTGTGGAAAACCTAGCTATTGACCACTTGTCAAGACTAGAGAACTCGAATCTGGAGACATTAGAAGAGCATAAGATCAAGGACAAGTTTCCCGAGGAACATCTATATACTATCAATAAGGTAATTGATCTGGAAACTTTGTGGTTTGCTAATTCTACTAATTATCTCATTGCCAAAATCCTTCACAAAGGACTTTCACATCAACATAAGAAGAAATTCTTCTTTGATCTAAAACATTGCTTTTGGGAAAGACCTTGTCTTTTTTAAGTTTATGTAGGTCATATGATTAGAAGGTATGTTTCACACATTGAGGGTTGGTAAATTCTTAACCATTGCCATTCAGGACCTATTGGAGGACATCATAGTGCCAACAGTACTACTCATAAGGTCCTAGAGGTAGGATTTTATTGGCTTACACTCTTCAAAGAAGCCTAGAAGTTCGGAAAGCTCTGTGAAAGTTGTCAAAAGTTAGGTAATATCTCCTAAACAAATGAGATGCCCCCAAACCCCATTTTGGTTTGCATATGTAGGGTATAGACTTTATGGGCCCATTTTTGAACTCAAATAAGAACAAATATATCTTAGTGGCTATTGATTGTGCTCAAAGCGGGTTAAGGCTTAGGCCTTACCCACTAACAATGCTAAGGTGGTCACTAAATTTCTGAAAAAGCTTTTCTCCCATTTTGGTGCTCCAAGAGAGATAATTAGTGATAGGAGCACATACTTTTGTAATACTCAGTTTGATAAAGTCTTAAAATGTTATGGCATGACTCATAGGATGGCAAGCCCTTATCATCTAGAAATGAGTAGCTAAGTAGAAATAGCTAATAGGGACTTAAATTGAATTTTGGAAAAGGCCATCAAGCATCATCGAAAGCATTGGTTTGATAAGTTGGATGATGCTCTTTGGGCTTATGGATAACTTACAAAATACTAATAGAAACCACTTAGTATAAACTTGTGTACAAAAAGGTGTGTCATCTCTCAATGGAGATCAAGCACAAAGCTTTTTAGGCTATTAAAACAGCTAATTTCGATTTTGAGCATGTACGTAATAACAAGAAACTCCAGTTGAACAAGCTTAGTGGATGGCATAGCTTAGCTTATGAGAATTCTCGAATTTATAAGGTTAAGACCAAAAAATATCAAGACTAAAGGATAAGACAAGGAAGAACTTTTGAGAGGGGGACCATATCCATTTATACAACTCTTAACTCCAGTTTTTTCTAGGAAAGCTTAAGTCCAAGTGTTCTGGTCCTTTCATAATCACTAAGGTTTTTCCTTAAGGAGCAATTGAAGTCACGCGTCCTGAAAAAGGTATGTTTTATGTTTAAGATTAATTTTTAGTGGTTGAAATTACATGCAGGTAGAGGGATCAAAAGCCATAAACCTGAGGAGTTATGACTCCTTGATGCCATAAGAGAGTAAGTCAATTTAACATTCTGTAGAGCTATCGACGTTAAACATAGCACTCTTAAGAGGTAACCTAAGCCCGTAAGTTATTTTCTCAATTCTCTTTATTTATTTTAGCACCTTAGCATTTTTATTACTTCTTTTATGAATTTCATGCATTAGAATAGCCATTTCTCACAAAAAAAAAAGAAAACAAACAAACAAATCAAGTCGTAGAATTACAATGGAGTACATGACTTAGGAGATATGGTTATATCGTTCCTAAGCCACACTTAATCAGGTTGATCTTACTCCTTTAGGAGTTTGACATAGAGAATTAAGATAAGAAGGGTGCGGAAAACATTGCTGCTAATCACTTGTCAAGATTAGAGAACCCGAATCTAGGGATATTAGAAGAGCAAGAGATTAATGATGAGTTTCTCGAGGAACATCTATATGATATCAACAAGATAATTTATTTGGAAACTCCATGGTTCACTAATTCTACTAATTATCTTGTTGCCAAAATCCTTCCTGAGGGACTTTCACATCAGTAGAAGAAGATATTCTTCTTTGACCTGAAATATTACTTTTGGGAAGAACCTTATCTTTGTTAAGTTTATGTGGATCATATGATTAGAAGGTATGTTTTACACATTAAGGGTTGGAAAATTCTTAATCGTTGCCATTTTAGACCAGTTGGAGGACATTACAATGTCAATAGTACTATTCACAAGGTCCTAGTGGTAGGATTTTATTAGCTTGTGCTCTTCAAAGACGCTCGAAAGTTCATAGAACTCTATGGAAACTATCAAAAGTTAAGTAATATCTCTCAAAAATATGAGATTCCCCAAAACCCCATTTTAGTTTGTGAAGTGTTTGACATGTGGGGTATAGATTTTATAAGCTTGTTCCTAAACTCAAATGAGAACAAATATATCTTAGTGGCTGTTGATTGTGCTCAAAGTGAGTTGAGGCTCAGGCCTTACCCACTAATAATGCTAGGGTAGTCACTAAATTTCTGAAAAAGCTTTTCTCTCATTTTGGCACTCCAAGAGAGATAATTAGTGATAAGAGCACATACTTTTGTAATGCACAGTTCAATAAAGTCTTAAAACGTTATGGTGTGACTCATAGGATAGCAACCCCTTATCATCCACAAACAGGTGGCCAAGTAAAAGTAGCCAATAGGGACTTAAAGCGAATCTTAGAAAAGGCAGTCAAGCATTACTAGAAGCATTGGTTTGATAAGTTAGATGGTGCTTTTTGGGCTTATAGTACAACTTACGAAACACCAATAGAAGCCACTCCGTATAGACTTATGTATGGAAAGGTGTGTCATCTCCTAATGGAAATCGAGCACAAAACTTTTTAGGCTATTAAAACTGCTAACTTTGATTTTTGAGCTAGCATGTAATCATAGGAAACTTCAGTTAAATGAGCTTAGTGAATGGCATAGCTTAGCCTATGAGAATTCTTGAATTTAGAAAGGTTAAGACCAAAAAATATCAAGACCAACCGATAAGACGAGGAAGAACTTTTCAAGGAGGGGATCATGTCCTCTTATACAACTCCAGACTCCAG
This sequence comes from Lumnitzera littorea, assembly GCA_024138015.1. Lineage (NCBI taxonomy): Eukaryota > Viridiplantae > Streptophyta > Magnoliopsida > Myrtales > Combretaceae > Lumnitzera > Lumnitzera littorea. The sequence continues at coordinate 28,209,585 of JAMXBB010000008.1, forward strand.
TTGTTTCCTAGAAAGCTTAGGTCTAAGTAGCCCAATCCTTTCACAATCACTAAGCTCTTTCCTCATGGAGCGGTTGAAGTTACACATTCTCAAAAAAGGTACGTTTAAAGTTAATGTTCAGTGGTTGAAATTATACATAGGTGGGGAGATCAAAAGCCATAAACTTGAGGAGTTATGACTCCTTGATGTTGTAAGAAAGTAAGCTAATTTAACATTCTATAGAGTTATTGACATTGAACATAGTGCTATTTAGAGGTAACCCATGCCTGTAAGTTATTTTATCAATTCTCTTTATCTATTTTAGTGCCTTAGCATTTTTATTGCTAGTTTTATTAATTCCATACATTAGAATAAGCATTTCTCATTAAAAGGAAAAAAAAAAAAAAGAAAGCCAAGTCGTAGAACTACAGTGGAGCATATGATTTAGGAGATACAATTATGTCGTTCCCAAGGGGCTAACTCATAGAAATAATAGTAGAGTATATAACTTGGGAGACATAGTCGTATTGTTCCCTGCCCACTCTACCCCTACTCTAAGTGTGATCATAGTCAAGGACACGACTTATGAGACATGGTCATGTCATTTCAAGGGTGTACATTCATCATTATCATAGCTAAGTATATAACTTAGGAGATAAGGTCGTATCTCCCAGTCATGTCGCAAATCCTATATAAGGATGCAATCAGTTTTCTCTCCCTTACTTCCTCACTTCAAAACGCACGAACACAAAGTCAATTCTCTACTTTCTTTTCTTCTCTCATGTTGATACACTTCAAAACACATACTTGTTTCCATTTCTTGCATCAATAGAGGACTACACTTCTTCACATCACATTCTACTTCACTTCAAGAAGCATGGTAAATACCCAATCTTCATTTGTTTCTGTTTTCATTTGAATTACTGCTCAAGATTTTGATTCTTGAGGATGATTCTTACTTGAAATTTAAGGCTTTCACTTTATTTCCACTACTTAGTGATTTTTAAAAATTTGCATGCATGATCTTATAGGTTTGAGTAGTTGATCATTGTTGACATGATCATGTCATTTGAATTTAGCGCCATTTGTTTGACATAAGCAGTGACACGACCGTGTCATAAATAATGTATTATACTAGGCACACTTCTTTATAATTGAATGAATGTATGGAGTTTTCCTTTATGTCTTTGCTTTGGTCCTCAAATTAGCACTTAAGGTTTTCATGATTAATCCACTTTATTGTGCTATTAATGCTAAATGAGTGCTACTATTAATTCTTCTACCCTTGTTCTTGATTTTTGTATCCCTTTGTGTTCTAAGTATGGGGAAAATGTTGGTGACCAAAATTATGACTTGAATTCTCTTTTCTTTTCATTAGGATAATGGCACCAAGAAAGAAATTGGATGTTCAATGGAAGGACAAATCCATTGCCTTGGCTTATTGTCACAACTACCTTAATTACCATGACCGTTAGCCACCATTGAGCCTCCTATACACCCCATGCTTCGATTTAGTAGTAAAACAACGAGGGAGCACTTCCAACATTTTCAATTCTGTACATTTGGTGAGACATTGTACTTAAAATGGAGTGTAATTGAGCAACTCAATTCGATGGAGCAAGTTTAGGCCATGGTCTCCATTGAGCTACGGGAAAAACTTCCTACCTTTTAAGCCCCCATGGCATAAGCATACTTTAGAGTTCTTATGTACAATACAATTTGAAAAGCCTTTTGGACAATACGACCTATAGAAGAAGGTGTGGTTTTGACTTAATAATTGTGCTTATTATATTACAATCATTGACTTGGGCATCTACATGGGGTTATACTTAGAGGATTATGTTTAGACTAAGGAGTTTCTTTAGTTTCCATGTTTTTTGCCCTATGGAGTTTAGCCCTATCAGTTTTGGCAACAAATTGCTCGTGCTAGTCCTTACATTACCAAATCAAGCAAGGCGTCTTCCATACGGCATCTTGAGTATCACATAGTTGATTGGTTGATTTCTTATACTATAGTGGGATGAGGTAAGAACATAGGTGTGTTTAGAAAATTTGAGTTAATGGCTCTCTATAGTATGATAGAGAAGTACCTAGTGAATATGGCAATGTTGTTAGCCAATTACTATAACAAGTATGCAATACGAACACAAGTGCATGGAAAGATTTGTTGCCGGCCATATGTTACTCTTCTAGCTGAAGGAATGGGGATTTTGAAACAAAGGTTGCCAAAAATGACACTTATTAGGGAGACTAAGCCCCTTTAAAGAGAAAAATTCTGTCATATGCACATGAATATAGGAAGCGATGAAGGACGAAGGGGTGTTGGTGTTAGTTCTAGCCAAGGATCGGGTTCCCATCTTGATCACATTGAATAGATGTTGCAAAATTTGACAATACGATAAGATACAGTAGAGAAGAAAATAGATGTTAAGGTGGGGAAAGTAATCACTAAACAAAATCGGCTGATAAGGTTCTTTTGCAATGTCGCCAAACTGAATGAGCTTAAATTGCTTAATGTATTTCTAACACCCTTAACTTCTTCATCTAGTGAGGAAACTGAAGAAGACGAAGATGAGAAGAATGACGAGAATGAAGAAGAGGAAGTAGCTGTAGAGGAGAGTTCAAGCGAGGAGGTGGACGATGAGGACAATCGAAAAGGGGATGAAGAGGATGAGGATGAGGTAATTTTATGGATGATGCCTCCGATTAGGAGGATGGTATTGATGATACGGTTACTTGTTCTTTGCTTAATATGATTTGGTTGTACTGGTTAATTGTAGAATTGGTTCCCTTATTAGACTATTTTTTCTGCTTCATCGCTTTATTTTATTTTTAGTTTCAATTTTTTTTTTTTTTGCTTTGCCCAGTATATAGTGAAGTCATATTATGAAGTCAAGGATATGGAACTTAGAAGCTCATTTTGGAGATTGCATTTAGATTTACTAACTTCATACTTCTTAGATTGTTAATTGTGTTACTGAAAATTTAGGAGAGTACTAATTTCTTTTCCCACTTTCATATCTTCTTATCCTATGGGTGTTTTGATTGATCTCTTTTTTATTGAATTACTTATTTCGTACATTGAAAACAATGTGCAGTTTTACGTATGAGGAAAGGGATATAGAAATTATTGCTATTTAGGAGACCAATTTGTTTCACATTTAACCCAATAGTCTTGGTTGACTTGCAATAATGTGAGAAATTGACAACCTTCAACGGATTGTATTGAGTACTTTAATACTTTATCTTAAATGGTTGATTTACACTTTGCTAAAGTTAATTAGTGAAATTTATGTGGACTAAAATTACGAGTTATTTAGCTTAGGATTTTATGACTCAGCATTAAAGCAATATCACTAGTTAGGAGTTAGTCATGACTATTTTTAAACTTACTTTAATGTATACTTTTCTCTTAGAAATTTTTAGAACTCTATAATTCTTAATAAACAAACAAGTAAAATTTGTCTTTTAAAAATTCCACAAAAAATCATAAAATAGTTGGAGGCTAAAAATGAAATGAAAAAAAAAAAAAAAGAAACCATAAATGAAAGGAATAAAGTGATTATGTTGGTGAGGATTGGCCTTAGTCCCTTATAAGAGTAAGGTTCTTTTCATCTACTGATGTAAGGATAAGTTGGTATAGATTCGCCTTGTTCATAAAAAAAGTGAGGTTTGAATTCCACTGCCAATAAACCCCAATCACAAATGAATTGAATGTTAATGGATGAATTAAATCAAGGTGAATCAAAGCCTTCCAATGAAAATACATACTAGGGGAGTAATTGATAAATGTGTTGCACATTTATCCCCACTTAAAGCACATGTTCATACATGTAAGTTGCACTTTTATGGTAAATTTTGTTTAAAATTTGATAAAAACATGTTTAGGATCAATTGTTTACATGTTAAGAAAAAAGATCAATAATTTAGGCTTTAAATTGTTAATGCATTACTTGTGCAATTTTCACCCAAAGTTAATTGAACTATTGAATTTCTTAATGCTATCATGTTTGTATTATTTGCATGTTAAAATTTTGTAGATTAAGGCCTGGAATTCATTTACTCACTATGTTCTTTTAGAATCAATCACTTTTGGAGATGTATGCACTTTCTTTTGTGCAAAACAAAGCAGTAGCATAATAGCTGGATTCTATTTCCTCTTCTTAACAAGAACAGAGCATTATAGCAATTGTGAGAATCATTTTAGCAACACCAAACAGCAGCTCTGAATGCTTAAGATGTTGATTTGAGTACTCAATTAAAGCAATCAACTAAAGCTAAAACCAACTTGCAATAGCTAACAAAGCTATTAAGCTCCAAACTAAGTAGCTATGTCACTTCCTCAATGGACATGTTAGTTTACAGCAGGCCACCAAAGTGTAATAAAGTTGATCCTTTACATGCTGTGCTCCTTAACATGAAAGATAGAATAGCTAAAGATCTCCTTGACCAACCCAAGAGCAAAGCAGCTCGACTGGACTTTTAACAACCAAGCACTAGCCATGACACTTACAAATTTGAATAGCCAAACTTGAGCTCTTTCTCAATTTAAGCACAATAATAGCAGCTCCTTTATTGAGTTTGCACCAGGCCACTCTTTCATTATGGCAGCCGTAAATTAAATCCAAAACAAGAGCTACTCTCCAAACTCAGCAAGATCGGCCGTAGCAATTTATACGCCAAGGATTTGAGAACAGCAGCTGCAACAGATTAGCAACCTAACACGTCATTGCTGAGCAGTTGCAACGCTCCAAAAACTAGACCACAACCACACCTACAAGTTGCTGCAGCATTCCAATTAAGTAACAAAAGTATCATGCCAAGAAGCTCTCCAAACAACTGAAAATAAACTCCAACTGAGGAAATTTTGCAGCAGTTCCTTAGACATGTGCTGTAGAAAATTTTAGCAGTTATCATCAATTGAACAACTCCAAGTCAACCCAAAATATCAAGGAACAACCTAAGCAACTACTAAACTCATCCAAACTGAACATTAGCACTAACTCATTCCAACATGACTAAGTCGGGCAGCTACAATTTATTACAATTGTGGATTTGCTATGGACTTCCAACAAGTGGATGAGAGAATGACCAAAACAAATGACTTCTTTGGGCATTACAAGATCAATCACAAGAGTTGTAAATTAGAGAACGAATTCCAGTCATTGAGGAGGACATTAACTCTTCTTAAATTGCCAAATTAATTTTCTAGCTTACAATTCATTACAAAAGCTATTTATCCTATCTTATGTTGGATGTACATCAGCTTATAACTTTATTTTGGTTCTCTACCAGGTATGAGCAATAATTTTGAGGTCCAAGCTCTTCAAGATAGACCAACCAAGTCCTAGCTTTAGCAACAGTAGGGTGTGAGCTTCACTAAGGCTGAGAAGACCACAAAACAAAGCAACTTAAGTAAACTTTAATAGCATCATGATTGAACCAAGAAGCTCTATAAACTCTGCTTTAATTGAGCTGTCCAAGACCAAGCTGATGTCTTGCAATCTAAGCATTCCAATGGCATTCAAACCAAGCCAAAAGCGCCCACATAGTAACATTCTAACCCGTGACAGCAGCTGCAATACTGAATAACTGAATAGGAAGCACAAGTCACAACAAAGCAACTCCATCGTATTGGACAGTAGCTACTCCACTAGCCAAGTCATGCTTCTTTTCCAAACGGCAACGATGGATCGAGTAACTTCCAACCAAACCAACAAACAGCTACAATAACTTCTTGAGTTGCAATTTTCAGCAGCAACTTGAATTGAGCACATACTAGTAGCAACTTCTTTGTGTGAGCTCCACATCACTGCGGTCGGAGCTCCAATCCACATTTTGAGCAACCGGAGCGTAGCAAAACAGGACTTGAACCAAAGAATGTCGAGCAACTGCTGAACTTCATTCGAGCATGCTAGAATTTTCATTCGAGCAGTAGCTGCCTTCTCTTTTCGAGTTTCGTGTGTACTGCATTATGGATGAACCATACAAGTCTTTGGCAATATCAACCAACTACACGTAGCAGCTAATATCAACACACCAACAATTTCATCAGTCAAGTAGTCATCAAAGCTTGTGTCGAACTCCAAGCAAAGTACGACATGAGCAACCAAAACTATAGCTAAACTACAGCTGGCTGTAGATCTTGGACAGCAGTAGCACGTGGCTTCATTTGACTTCTTTTAGTTCCTCTTGGGTGATCACAAAAATAAAAGATAAAAACACAATTTGGCAGACCATTTTCAGTAAAGAAGCCCACATGTGGAGAGCATTCCTAAGGTCCATTTAGCTTAGCTCAATAACTTGTGATTTGCAGATATCATTAAATAACAGGGAGTAGCTTTGAGAGGATCCATTATTCATTTTGTTTGTCCTTATTTAGTCCAATTTACACATACGTAGAAACTTCATTCATTCATGTGCATCGGTATCTAAATGGGAGACTCCTGTTTTACAGTGGGTTTGGACTTTGTCATCTTTGGGGTGTTACCGTTTATTTTAGCAAAAGTAATAGGCCTACGTTACCGATAGGGAAATGAACGATGGTAGAAAAAGGGAGGAACAGATAATGGGGATATACAGTAGTAGACAAAACGAAGAGAATAGTAGCTTAGTTTTAGAATGATTTATTGGTTTATTGTAGAGATTTTGGAAGAATAGGATTTTTCTTTTTATTTTATTAATTGTATGATGTTATCCTTTCGTTCTAACACACTCAAGGAATATCTTGGGTTTTAGGATATTTCAAGATGCGTTAATTTAACATCAGGAGATGAAATTGAAAATACTTGTAAAGTCGATTATAGGTGTTTTCTATTCTTTTGTGATTTTATTTGTCTTATACCTTGATATATTCATGTTATGGAAAGAGATTAAATTTATATTTGTCGAGTTTTGCATTGATAGATTTAATAGATTAATGTGTTTTATGATTGATTCCAATCTTATTATTGAGTAATTGGGTATTTTACTATTATGTTTATCATTCAATTATTTAGTATTTGGCCATTACTTTTTAGTTAGATAGAGTTATGAGATATTCGGAAAGGTTTCGTTAACTCATAATGAACATGAATTAAATTTTTGAAAAAGCTCATCATATAGATATGTGGGTTTTAATTAAATTCATATACTCGAACACTTGATGCGGCTGGGAATATGGTTTGAGTCTTGGGAATATTCTTAAACCATATTTCTAATTAGAATAGTGATTTCGGTATGAACGGATTACTATTTACCTGAAAATTATTGATAAATTGCCTTAGTAGGTAGATTTATGATAAAATTGGAATTTTGCTCTTTCGGAAGGTGGACAATTTTAGTGAGTTTAATTAAATCCCGTGTAGTCAATTTCAAATATTGTTTCAAGACATCACATTGATTCAAATGAGAGTAAATTTACGAATCCCAATTTGACCTTTTTTTTTTAATCTCCTAGACTTGAGACCCTCATAGTGTAGCTAGGATATTTAGTTTAATGTTTACTTTGTTATTTAGTTTTGATTCTCTTTTAGTTTAATTATCAATAACTTAGCTTGAAGAGAAACTCAATTGATTTACTACTTAGCACCTAGCTCCCTGTGAAATGAAACCTTAACTCATCATTTGTACTAGTTTCACAACCCAATACACTTGTCGGTTCATGTTGACACATTTTTAGCAAGTCAGTAATCTAAAGATGAATCGATGTAACATATGTTTATTCTAAATTATGATGCTCAGTAAGATAGAAGAGAGAGCTTTATACATTTTAACTAAGTAAGTTAAAATTTCTATAACTTTGTCCAAATTGACGAGATGTTAAATCTGATTTTGAGTACAGGAATCCTTGCTTAAAAGATCTGGGTAAACTTTAATTTACATATATTAGTTTGTGAATTCTGATGTTTTGTGTTTCTCGAGCATCACAATGAGATTGAGTGAGAGGAATGAAGTTATTAAAGAAAATTAGATGAGAATTGCAAGTTGATTTTATCAATTTGTTTTCCAGGTTAAGTGTTATTTTTTACCGATCTCTTAAATAGTGATAGTTTTAAATAAGGATTTTTTATCCTAATGCTTCTTTGATTTATTTGTTTAAGGACATGTAAATTTTTAAGTGTGGGGAAGTTTGCTAAGTTCTTAATTGCCTAGATTTTATATAGTGATTTTTAGTAATATTTCCTTGAAATTTGAATTTATTTTAAGAAAATGATACTTAATTTAGTAAAATCTTATTTTCTAGATTTTTGAACAATCTTTGGAAGAAAACAAAAAAATAAAAACAAGTTTCACTCTAGTTAAAGTTAAAACGAGGAAGTTATGAAGTTGACTTAATAAAACGACATGACTATGTCATTTCTAGTGAAGATTTTCAATATAAATGTTGCATGATCAATGAATGAGTTGACCTAGTAGACTTGATCGTGTCCTATGTTATGTTAATCCCAGATTTGGAAAAAATTGAAAAAGATTTAAAACAATTTGGTGTATTTAAACAACATGACCAAGTAATATAGTTGTATTACTAGGTCGTGTTGTTGCTAGTGATGTCTTACTTTTTGTATCTCTTATATAAAGCTTTATAGATTTTTTAAAGAACCTTTTAGATAAATTTTGTGAGACTCTAAGGAGCAAAGCACTTCAATACTCTAAGATTCAAGAATTCTTATTAATTTCATGGCATTTTCTTTTATGATTTCTGTAGATCTTGTTAAAAATTATTGCTTTACCATAAATAGCACTTAGATCTATTGTATTTAGGTCTTGTAGAACCTAAAATTACTATGGGATGTTAGTTTTTCTTAGATCTAAAAAAGATCTTTAATTTTCTTGATTCAATTATGCATGTTTGATTGTTTTAAATTAATACTTCCTAGGGTGTTAGTTTAAAATATGATAATGTGCAAGAGAATCAAGAGATTTCTTATATAATTAGATCTAAGCATAGTTGATGAAGATTATTGTAAGTTTAGAAATAAATTACAAAGTCTTTTCGAATCTTGATTTATATTATAAGAGAATTCGTTGTTCTTAAATGCTATCTTTGGTTATATTATTAAGAAGAGATTCTAATAGGTGATCTAAATATTAGGGTTAACAAACTTGAGAAAGTTACTAACTTTAATAGAGAATTCTCTCAGTCAAGAAAATTAAAGATTGAATTAGATAATCTTTAGTAAGTTGCATGCATAATTCTAGGGGAAGTAAGACTAGGTAAGACATTAAATCTTGAATTAATTTCCAATTGAATTGCTTTCTTGTTAATCTCTTGAATTGAGTCTTAATTAATCTTTAGATTAGTTTAGTAGTAACTTAGATTTAATTCTTCAAGTTCTTGAATTAAAATTTATCAGTTAGATGATAAGGAGATAGTCAATATTAGTACTCATAGTCCTTATAGGAACGACATCTATTCTTTGAACTATACTACTATACAATATGTGTAATTATCTGATATTAGCAGGTGATTTAAATAAGTTGAACAACACAATTGAAGGTCATTATGATATGCTAGTAATCAATTGTATCAACTTCCAGCAATGCAAAAACAAATTTAAGATTGAGAGAAAAGGTAAAGAAAGAAATCTTTCGAGAAAATTTTACATGCTATCAAGGTTGGCATACAGACTTAAGAGCAAATCTCCATAAGAGAAATAAGAATAATAAAAAGAGAAGGAAATTATTAGTCTGGAGCCTAAGTAGAGGAGACATCCTAGGCATCTAGACCATAAGCAGTATCTGGTTGAAAATCGGTTAAAGGATTAGGACTTACTGTTGCTAGGACTTTAAGAGCTTCATCTTGCCCTTCTATATTGGTGGAATCAGCTACAAGAGTGTCTGCATCCTCTATTACCTGTTCTTCTACTTCAACCTCTTCCTTATTAGCCTCTTTAGCCTAAGCTTGGGTATCTTGCGGTTGTTTGGAGAAATTTAAGTAGCTGAGGTCATACTCATGGTGATGGATTAGAATTTCTCCCTGAGCTAAGTTGATCCCATCTAACAACTTTTAGTGCATTAACCCTTTATATTCTTCTCTCTCCTAAGTATCCTTCTAGGCTTTATCATAAGCCTTCTAATACATAGAGCTTTGCATCATTTCAACTTAGGCCATTTTGATCTTCAATTCTTCGTACAAACTTTGTAGGTGAGCGACCTCTTTGTTATGTTTAACCTTAAGGGATTCAACCTCATTATGTGTCTCTTGGAGGTTAGATACAAGCGTAGAACTCTTCCTCTGCTCTTTAGCCAAAGTTGCCTCTTTCTCTTCTTAAACTTTGTCTTCTTTTGTGGATTTTTCCTTCTAAGCCTTGATCTTACCTTCAACTTTAGTCTTCTCTTCCTCCAGCTTAGCTTTCTTAGCTCCTTACTTTTCCTGCAAATTTTTGTTCTCAACCTCTACACTAGCCACTTGGTTTTTTGCCACTTTAACAATCTAAAGAGGAAGAAAGGAAGGAGTTGTAAGCTTCAAAGAATACAAAGAAACTCAAAAAATAGATCGAAACGAAGGACTTATAGCATTCTTCTCCTCAAATAGAGCCTCTACGATCATCAACAGTCATTAAGAGTTCTAAAAAATCAATATGAAGTCAAAAAATGAATAACAAGCTCAGCAAGATTAAATTTACAAGAATAAGAAGACTTACATCATAGCAACTTAAGGCAACTAAGCGTAATAGGTTGTTTGACCTTAAGTTTTGGCAAAGCTTCACTGCATTGGTCAAGGGCTTAATGTCATTGGGTAAATAAAGCCCTCTAAGCCACTCGACCATTCCCTAAGGCAAAGTCGACTATGCTGACATTCCACGTCAAAAAAAGTTGTAATACTTCAATGTTTTGTCTTTGGGGTAGAGTGATCAAACTTAGAATTCTAAAAGGGGCCTCCTTTCCTTCATTGGCATTAGTAGAGTTACCCCCTGTCTTAGACTTATCATCTCTTAGAGATTTCCCCTTTTCAGTGTCCCTTTCCAAAGGAGGACATTCATGTACATTTGGTCACTTCCTTGGTTCAATGACCTCAACGACCTTTCTCTTAACAAGAACCTTAGATTGTTATAGGTCCTTAATACCTTTGGCTTGTTGACCATCTTTTTCCTTAGCAGTAGTGGAAATGGCAAGTTTTGCTATTGGTTTTGTTGAAGCTTTTAGCAATACCTTAACTTAAGATTTGGATGGTTGTTTGGTCGAGACTTACTTGAAGAGGTCCTTTTAAGATCTTCCTTTCCCTTTGATTTGCCAACCTTCGGTTTAGTAAACAAATCCATAGAACTATAATCTTTGAGCAACATATCTGCAGTAAGGTACTTAAAAGGTTAGATTGAAAAAATAAGAAAATGGAAATCAAAGAACTTACAAAAGCTATACTGAGTATAGGTAAGGAAGACCACCTTGCTCCAAAGTAGATGTGAAGGTCCTTCCTCTTATAAGCCCCTTTCAGTATGGTAAGATCACAATAGCCTATACCTTACTCAACCTTGGTCCCTTTATTTAGGCTTTCAGTATTCCTATCAAAAGTGCCACTAGCACCCTTATCTACCTAAGCTTCATACCTAAGGAATATTGGAGCACCATTACAACTTGGAAATTATGACGTCTGCACCCTAAAAGAACCACTTGTTGTTATATGCTTCCATGATGATATCATAGGTCCCCCGATCATTAGGGAGTAAACCTTAATGTCTGACAACTTGATCAATTGACTCCATACTATTAGGAAATCCAATTGGGTAGCTGACTTGACTATAACCTACTTTTGCTTCCATTCATGGATTAAAGATTCTAGCTTTACCAAAAGCTTCCTATGAGGTTAGGCATAGATGTAGAACCAACCTTCTTTCTTTTTCAACATGGAAAAAGTATCTAAACAAAGTAACTATAGTCCTAACTTCTAGATCCTCACATATAGACACTCTAAGGCTATAAGTAATCTATAGGAATTTGGAGAAAGCATGGAAGGATAGATATGATGATATGTAAAGTAAGATCTTTAGAAGATAGTAGAGGGTAATTTCAAACTGACCTCAAAATATTTCTCGAAGAGGGCAAACTCCTAATCACCCAATGCTGTGATTCGCTTATGCGATTGAGGTTTATCGAATGACTATGCTTAGGGGGCACCTCTAAAACTAAGTTACATAACATTAAATTCTTGTTCACTAACCGTACTTGTGACACCATTTGGACTCATGTCATATTTAATCCTAGTGTATAGAGGTAAAGCTGGAGAATTACCTTTGTTATCAACTAGATACTCCTCATATGGAAGTTTCCTAATCTTCCATTACCTAAGGGTACAAATCCTTGTCAACTTAATAAACCCAGTTAAATCTCATGGGCAGTCAGTAACATCTGAATCCACTATGCTAGGGGTTTCTTCTAGAGGAGGTGAATCACCTAATCAATGTATAGTAAATAGCTCTTCACTCCATTGTTGGGTAAAAGTCGAGTCATTGGATTCAATGGAAGACATAATTTACCTTGCGAGAACAATCATTGTAAATGAGAAGTAAGGACAAAATGCATGATGTGTAAATCAGGGACAGAAAAAGCTGAAGAAGACTAAAGTAATAGCATAAGAATTGGCAAAAAAAAGAAAGAAAATACGAAGGAAAAGGTTGAAAATATAAAGAAATGAATTTAGTGATAGTTTTCTAAGGATTCGTAGCCCCTACGGTTACCAATTAATGTGATTTGTCTGATTAGTTGTATACCGGACATATCAGACAGCCCCAATGAAGTTACTCTTCCTAAGGGATACGCATATACTCTAACACAATCATACAAGTCCCATTGGTGGCACATAATATGTCACGTCTAGTGGGTAAAGCTTCTCTAATAAGCTAAGCAAAAGATGACGCACCAATAGCCATACACCACCTCGATAGTTATGATCAAAACCAAGGCCTACAATTTAAATAATAGCACGATAGTCTAAAAGCTGCTTTCGCCAAAGAAAAAGTGCAATTGATACTTTAGATATATGAATGGCACTACTACTCTTGATGAGTTTATCAAGAGGATTAGGATGGCAAATGTTGATAAAGGTTTTTCCTAAGATCATAAATTGTTCTACTTAGAGTTGTTTTTAACCTAACATCTGATCACATCTTCTCTTTACCTTATTCCCCACCTCTTAAAGGTCTCAAAAATTACATGGGATGGTTCGAGAAAGACTGGCTACTTGAACTCCTTCAAAAAGGACTTAACTAAAGTAGATCAAAAATACCTCCCTTAGCTCAAAACAACCATTTATAAGTTAGACTTTAACCTGGTTAGCTTTAAGGGCTCAAATTCTAACATTGGGCACAAACAGTTAACTTCCCTATCTAGATAATTGCACGTCAACTACCATGATGTCAGTTACATTCCTTAAAATCAAGGAGTGGTCCTAAATTCAAATCGGGCACATGTGTTGGATTCGAAGGCAACAATTACCACATTCAAATTATCCTACAACTATAAAAGGAGGTCAAATAACAAGCGACAAGTTCTTCCGGACACGTTAGCACTCTACTTCCTACTTTACCTTTCTTTTTGTAAACTCTCCTTGACTTAGGTATCGAAGTGGTAATGCCGAAGTCACCATGATACCCCCCTTAACCTAATTTTTTTCCTATTTTGTAGAGTACATGCAAGCTTGGTGTTTAAGATACCATTCTTACCAAATTATGATATCAACATATCTAACTTGTCATATTCATACTTAACAATTATACTAATATTCCAATAAAGTTTAAATAAAGCAACACATTTTTGTCTTCTAAGTATGTTGGGATATTGTAGGAGAAACCATTTGTGAGACAATTAAGTACATTCTAAGAACAAGTGAAATGCTACTAAAATTAAATAAAACCTAGATTGCCCTAATTCTTAAGGTTAAGCTAGATTTAGAAAAGACTTATGACAAAGTAGAATGGAACTTCATTCGAATAGCTCTACAAAGTTGCAACTTCCCTGATGCTTGGACTAATTCAATTAAGTCTTGCTTAGCTACTGTCCATTATAAAATTATATTCAATAGTGTTACGATTGAGGAACTTACATCTAGCAAGGGATTATGATAGGTGATCCAATGTTAGCTTAATGATTTATCATGTCTATGGAAATCTTGCGTTAAATTAATTCATACGATGGTAGAAGGCAAATGGTAAGCAATAAGATTAAGAGGAATAGACTTAAACTAGTCTCATCTTTTCTTTGATGATGACTTCTAATGGGGGAAGCCACGAAATAGAATGCAACACAAATAATAGAGAATACGAATGGATTTTGTAATCTATTGGGTTAAAAGGATAATTATGAAAAATCATGTATTTCATTTTCAAGAAACACAAGTAGAGATTTGAAGCTAAAAATTTCTTACATTTTTTGCATAAGATTGAATGCTGACATAGGAAAGTATTTAAGAATCTTAGTAAAAGAAGGAGGAGCCATTGATAGTAGGGACCTTAATTTCATTCTTTAAAAAAACCAAAAGAAGAAGAAGAAGAAACTAGTTGGATGGAAATCAAAACTTCTCAACTTGGCAAGGCGAAAGCTACTTGCCAAATTTGCCTTGAAAAGTATAACAAATTACTATTCCTAAGTTGTACCCTTTCCAATAAGCTTCAAAAATAAGGTAGGAAAGATTCATCAAGATTTTCCTTAGGGATCAACTCAAGATAATAGGAAAATTCACTAAACTAGATGGTCAAAAGTTAAAAATCCCAATGATAAAGGAGGTTTAGGAATGTTGGATGTGAAGAAAAGAATCAAAGTAAATTTTGTAAAGTTAGCTTGGTATGTGAGGAGGAATGATCTCTATGGACAAATCTCGTAAATAAAAAATACAAGTTAGCTTAAAGAAGTGGCAAAGTCAAAAGTGAGATGCAATTTTACAAAGACCTAGATAAAGCCATAGAATGGGTTAAGGAGAGAACTATAAGATGAAAAAATGGAAGAAGCACCAAATTTTAGATAGATAATTAGACTAAAGAAGGATAGGTTAATAGCTAGCTCTTTGGCCTAACAAACAAATATAATGATCTTCTTCTAGTAAGTTAAGTGTGGGA
The DNA here is from genome assembly GCA_024138015.1 of Lumnitzera littorea. Lineage (NCBI taxonomy): Eukaryota > Viridiplantae > Streptophyta > Magnoliopsida > Myrtales > Combretaceae > Lumnitzera > Lumnitzera littorea. Next base: position 28,224,593 of record JAMXBB010000008.1, read on the forward strand.
TAACAAGGCTAAATGGAAAGAGGAAATTATTAGTTACCCCATCAATGATTAGATTAGGGAAAGGATAGGGCTAATCTGCTTGGAGAACAATGAGGATTTGAGAGACGATAGAGGTTGGCCATTTAAAATAAATCGAGAAGTTTCACCAAAATCTACTTATGTAGAAATTTACTGTAAAGCCAATACGTACAAAAATGAGGAAAAGTGAGATTACCTATGGAAAGCCCTAGAAACTCTATGTATACATTTTCTAGGTTTAGTGAATTATCTATAATGGTATAGTAACATGAGACTACCTAAAAAAAAGAGGAATGTATATTATATGAGAATGCCCTTTATGTAGATTAGAGAAACAAACAATTAAACATTTACTTGTAAATCACAAATGGTATAGGGAGCTCAAACAACACCTTAAATCGCACTTGAATGTTTCTTATTATAACTTTAAAGAATTTAGGATATGGATAAAACAATGCCACAAATTGAAGAGGAAGAACTGGCAGAAAATGAATGCCCCTAGAGAAGTAATTACTTTACTTACTATTAAAAGCATTTGGAGGGCAAGAAATAGGACTTTTGACTTAAGTATATTGATGAGGATTGCTGTTGTAGAAATAAAATGGAAGCAAATGAATGGAAAGTAGTAAAGAGAGAAGAAAAATTGAAGTTGGGTGGAAAAACATTATGAGGCTCATGGGAAAAACTAGAAGAAGGTTGGGTTAAAGTGAATTGTGATGGGGTTATGAAGGAAAAGGGAGATATAGCTAGCATGATCTATCTTAAGGACTATAAAGGATTGTTTTGGGAGGTTTGCATAAATAGATTACTAAAGCTTCACACCTTGAGGCTAAGTTATGGGCAATAAAGGAAGGATTACAACGAGCAATCACACTAGAAAAGCAAAGAGTAACTATAGAAATGGATTCGCAATAGGTAATATGATGTATAAGTAAACAAATTGGTGAACTTAGATATTAGTTATCTAACGCTATAAGAGTGTAGAAAGCTTATTTTATGTATTCTTATTGTTGATTTTTATAGGGTTGATTGTGAAGGAAACAAGGCTTGTGAGTGACTAAGGATGTTTATTCTTATCATGTAGTTCTTATCTTTCTATTAGATGTAATACGTAGTGATGCTCTGAATATTTTTGGTGTAACAAGTAGTTGTATGGGGAGAGCTATTCCTCAAGTTTTGCCTAGTGATTGATGTTCTTTTGCTGGAATGATGTGCTCTTATTTTATGGTTTTAATACTGTTTGATTACCAAAAAAATAAAACAATATGTTAGAACATTAATTTTTTAAGTGTTTCTTAATTGCGTTTTAAATCTTTCAAAAATATTAATTTGATGTAAATCTTTCCCATACTCATCAAACTAATACTCCTTCTCTTGTATCTTCAAATATGGTACGTAATTAGATGGGTTGAATTTTGAGTTTTCTAAAGTATTTGACAGGATAGATGAGCCCTTTAGAATTTGGTTTTATATGCAAATATATCCTTGAAATTTATTCTACACTATCATAACATTTTAAATAGACTCCTAAACTTTAGTTGTACCAAATTGAAAGTTTTACTCAAAATATCTATAGTTAAAGTTAGATTTCAAGCAAACTGAATTCAAACACCTAAACAAGTATTTAATAAGGACTATAAACGAGTTGAGTTGTGACGGTACAATGCTGAACTCAAGCTCAAGCTCGACTTGAAATTTTGAAGCTCAATTTGAAATTTTAAAGCTCAAACTCAGTTAAGCTTTGAATTTTGAACTTAATCGAGTTTGGCACTAAATGAATTTGATCGAGCTTAGTATTAAATTAGCTTAAGCTCGACTCGATTAAGCTCAATTTATTTAAAAATAGATTTTTTTTCTAATTGTAATAATATTTGTGATCAAAATTGACTCGAAATCGATTGATATTTATATCCAACTTAAGCTTGATTAGGCTTACAACCTAATCAAGCTAGCCAAGCATCATGAAACTCGAGCTCGACTTGATTTTTCTTTAATCGAACTCGAGTAAATATTAAGTCGGACTTGAGTAACTTACAAATAATTTAACTCGTTTACACTCATTTATTCAACTAAAGTCTATTTATAAGAAATATAATATTTTTTAATTTATCCATATTATTAAAATCCTTGGTGGCTTAAGTAGCTGCTATAGTTAAAATTACTATTTGGGTCAACAATAAAATATTATTTAACAGAAAAACTAATACTAAAATAACATTATAAAATTATATATAACTTATCTCATAAGTAAATTTATCTTTCTTTACAATCTTCTCTCTCTTCCTTTAATTTATCTTTCTACCCCCATATCTACCCCTCAATATCATAAATCTCTCTCTTAAAGCATGTTTACTAAGGGAAGTTACTTTCATAAGTGTTATCTACTTTTTTTCTTTCTCTATGTCAAATAGCACTAATAATTGAAAGTTATCATGTTTTTTTATCAATCTTGCTATCTATTTTTTGCGTTAATAAAAGTTATTTTATCCCATGACATATATGTCATTCTTAGTTTTTTTTTTTTCTGAATAATACATATAATTGGATTGTCACTTTATCTTACAATTTAATTAAATTTGCATAGTCTTTCTATTATAGTGAATATTGTATTTACATGGAATTGTTAACATAAGAAAAAAACACCACTTTTCTTGAAGTTGATGAATTTTATTTCACACTTCACCAATTATATTAACTAATTAGATGAATTTTGATATTACTTATTTTTTTAAAAAAAATCAGCTATTAAATTGAACAATTAATTCCTCTTTTTCAATTTATTTATAATTTGCTAACTATTGATCTAATTGTCCTTTTCTTTTGCATTTAGTATGAATTTTGATGTTATTTTTTTTATAAAATATTATCTATTAAATGAAAGAATGAATTCTCATTTTTTAATTTATTTACAATTTGACAACTATTGATCTAATTTTCCTTTTTTATTGTATTTAGTTTCGTAACATATAAGTTGAAAAAAAGGTAATTACTAAGCTATATCTATTATTTTACTTTTAAAAAAACAGTTCTATAATTCTATGAATGTAGAAATGGTATCTATTGGTTGATTGTGAATATGAAAGTTTTAGAGATATTTATTTACCTATAATATTTAAATGAGCAATAATGATCAATAACTCGATAATTATTATTTATTTATATTTTTTCGATTTTAGAAGATTTTTTTGTCATGAGATCTTTTCTTGGGTAATAGATATATTTTCTTTTTTATTCCACATAGTCTCTATATTGTTTGTACATTAATTTTTTTTTCTTTTCTACATTATTAATATCTGTATAATTTGATTTAAAATTACATTATATTCTAAATTTTATTAAATTTTTATATTTTTTTTTTACACATGTAATACCAATGCACATTTACTAGTTATGTTTAAAAAGATCGTGGGCTTAAATGGTCCATTGTAAAAATTTAGAAGTTTAATTGCCCAACGCCGGATGCCCAAGATCGATTTCAATGTAATTTATTCAAATATTTTTGTTATATTAGGGAAAGAAAAACAGCCACTTAGAGTAGGTCGGTTATTCATTTCTATCTATTAAGATCGAATTGGAGAGTTTACACCGTCCTCCGGTGCGTATCGACACCCGCCGTCGACTCTATCGTTTCGCGAGAGAGAGAGAGAGAGAGAGAGAATGCGACAGAAAAAGGAGGTTCGAGACGAAGCCAAAGAGAGCATAGCAGAGAGACTCTCTTTTATAGAAGACCTCTACTTTCCTCGCGCTCTTCTCTCTTCTTCCACCACTCCTTCTCTTCGTAAATCCATCTTCCTCGACCTCCTGCACCGCGACGTCGCCGTTTTTCTAGGTATCCTCTCTCTCCCTCTCTCTCCCTCTCTCTCTCACACACACACACTAGTAATACCAGCTCTTCTTTATAACAACTTTCATTTTTCAATTGGGACTTATCTGCGATTTGGATGGATAGTTGTATATTCATGTAAACCAGTTTAGTCTTGTAATGGATTGAATTAAAGCAACCATAGGCAATGGTATACCTGATAAATTCACGGAATAAGTATTTCTGTTCACGGTTTCGTCTAGATGGGTGAACTAATTGCGTTTTGGTTCATGGTTTGATTCTAAGGCTTCCGGTTGGAGGGTGAACATTGCCCACCCTACACGCAATTCCGTACGCTGGTCCATCTGATAGCTGTTGGATTTGGGTGCTATAACCAGTGTTAGACGCAGGATTTTGTATGAGAGAAAAGGAGAGAAGGGTTGGAGAGCCCTAAATTTTGATTTTTATTTGGTGTTGGGCTGCAAAATAAAATGTTGTAGGCGATATTCGTTTAGGAAAGTTTAGAAATTTCACTGATAATCATGGAAAGTTTTCGAAGTTTAGGGGTCTTTTTGACGGATCGACTTTCGTTGTGTCCACCATTGACTATAAGTATAGGAATGTACGCCCTCCTAACCGAATGCTTCTTAGTGTGACCATCTTGTTATGTCTCTCCAGGGTCTGTCTGCTTTCTTGGTTGGTGTGTAAAAATCTTGAAGCTGGTGCACATGAAAAGATCCCATTGTATTGTTTTCTATATGTGAGTACTAGGTTTAGGGACTACCTTTATATCTTAAGGTGGACTCGGAAAGATAGTTTCATTGAATGATTCGGGTCAATATCTGCTGACCTACAACTACAAAGCACAGGTCAACTGGAAAGATTGACTTCCTGGCAAGAATTCATCATTATCATTTGTGTTTACTTCCTTCTGCCTAGAACTTTGTTGGCTAGCATGAAGAACCTATGTTTATTCCCCATGTCATACTTTCAACACATATAGCAAGCCATTATCAAGTACTGTTTTGTATTATGTGAACCTACACGGTGTTAATGATCAAAGGTCTGTAGAGTGAACTATGGATTATATCGTTCTTTGCACCATTGTTCCTGTCATATTTGTTGAGTAATTGGAACCTCACATCACTGTCTGAATTTTTTTTTAAATAAGTAATTTTGCATTGGGTTTTGAACCTAGAACCATGGTGATTCTTTTGCTGGATATGGTATTGTATTTTTTATTCTTCCCTTGCAAAAGCATGCCAATTTGGATTTCTATTGTAAAGATGATTTAGTTCATACTGTATATCTGAGATATGCCATTTCCTTGTCATGATGACATTGTTTGTCATGTTATTATGGGCTTCTGACCATGAACTATCTTGTTTTGGAAACCCAAATTTGACGATCTTGTTTGTATCTGCTGATATTCCACTTGCAGCAATATGGCAACTTTTTACAGTAGAGGGATAAATGAAGACAACCTTTTGATGTTTGTCCTTTTATTTTTTTTTGGTTTATCTAGAGCGATATGGTTTGCAACTGACAAGTGATGAACTCCATGAATTTGATGCTCTCAAGGATGATTATGAAATAAACTGGCATTTAAATCACCTGAGGAGTATTATGAATCCAACATCTGAGGAGTTGCGTTCAAGATCAATAACTGTCAAAAATCGAAGGCGAGCATATCTAGATAAACTTATAAGTGAAGGTCAATACTTCTCGGAGGATGCTATGAGGGAGCGAGAACCATATTTGCATCATGAGTATGTGGGGAAGTTCCAGGATTTAAGTGGCAGGAGCATGGCAAAGCCAGGAGAGCGTTGGTCAGAAACTCTGATGAGGAGGACAGAGGAAGCAATTTTGGTTGCAGAGATTCGGAAGGAACAGCAAAGGTTGGGTGTTGCGGAGAAGGACTGGGTTGGTTGTGAGAGGAAACAAGATGAGGAGGAAGAAGAGGAGGAGGAAGAGGAGGAGAAGGAGGAGGAGGAGAACTTGGAAGCAGCAAATAAGGGACAGGTAGTCAATGGGTCTTCCATCATCATATGTTGATCCTTGCTGTCCTTTTTTCTTTGATGACATGAATTGTGATAGTTAAGTAGTCAAGTTAAAGTTTCCATTCTTGGTGGTCAAAACTATCTATCTTGTCAGCAATTAAGAATCATTGGTGATGGATACTTCATCCAAGGTTCTTTGGCATATGATCTGTTAATTTGCCATATATGTATATATCACGATGACTAATTATGAGGTAGCGAGTAGCTAGTAGAACAATAATTTGTAGAGGATGATAATTCATAGAAATGGCTGCCATACAATATTATCCCTTTCCCCCTTTCTTTACTTTTCTCAACAGAGATGAATTTGGGGTTTGGAACAGCTAGCATCATATATATGCTTAGGGATGTGAGAATTGAACCTAGGGCATTCTGCAAATTGTCATGTTGATGTATAGGCGTTACCATTCAACCAATCCCTAGTGCTGATGCAACCTGGTTTTAGATTCACATGCATATTGTAAATGAAAACGAGGAACCATCTTTGGAGATTTGTAAAGTTGATACAGCACGATTGTTAGATAGAGATGCAGAAAGTAGCAGAAAATTGAATTGGTGATTTTGATTGTGAAACCAAATTTAGTTCTTGGGCTCTTATCCACACATATTTGTTGTTCTTTATTTTATCGTTGGAAGGACCTGGATATGATTTTTGAATCTATGATGTTAGGGATTGGTGGTGGTGGTTGAATTTGACAAAAGGATTATTAGACCATACAATTTACTTGCACAGAAAAAAAGTGTATGATAAGCCTGTCAGGTCATTCATCAAAGTGTGGTTTCATTTAACTCTTGTAAGAAAAGTAAAAGTTATTTGTGTAATTGAAAGTGATTGATGATTTTATTTTTTTCATCACATTCTCAACTTCTCCCTATCATGTCCCTTTTGATATATTTACTTCATGTAGGAGGTACACTTTGTATTTATTTCTAATGATAAAGGAAAGATTGGAATTTATCTGCTGCTTGGTTGTCAGCTTATATGGCACAAAAGCTTTATACATTCAGATGTATTTGGTAATTAGTAGCTTATACATCTAACAATCCACTGAGTTGTGCAAAATCATACTATATGATAGCTCATCTCCTTCAATTCATCTTCACCTTGATGCTGAGGGATTTCATTATTGGTGCAGTCTACCACTTCTGCTCGGACTGTTGAGGGGCCAACTTTATCGGCTGCAGAACTGCAGGATCAGCTGGACCAGTTCACCTACATCATGCAGCAGAAGTTTCTCTCTGGGGAAGATCATCAGCACTTGGATTACACAAAAATAGATGGGGATGAGACTTTAGATGATCATTGGTTGAGAGAGGCCAATATTGATGCAGAGGATAAGTACTTCGCAGAAGACTAGGACTCCCATATATATACTTCTTAGCTTTCCTGGAAAGCTGTAGGTGTTGATATATCTTTTGATTTTGTTCTCCGTCGGCTTGTGCCTCTAATTATGACTTAATCTCTATGTACATATGTATGGGCATGATTTCAAATTTCAGCTTAGATGTGTAGTTCAGGTTTGCATTTTTGTGGTAAGGTGCTAAAATAGGATATTATTAGTCGTGAGGCAACTTGGGCCTGTGGCACCCGAGAAATAGATTTAAATCGAAATACTACGAATGGGCGGTGACATTTTATCTCGTTTGGCAAAACACAAAACCAAGCAAAAGTTAGGGCAAAGCCAATCCATCTGATTTCATCAATCCGAATGGAAGCCTTGCAAATTTCAGCTTGAGGTCATTGAAGGGTAACAATTCTAGATACAATATGATACTGTTGCAAAATCAATGCAAACACAACAGCGTTGGCGAAATACAAAAATGGCACCTTGCTATACTACATGGCTAACTACTACTGGTGTATAACTAATTAAATGAATTGTTGATCTTAGCACGAATTTAGCATATAGTAAAGTATGAACAGGACTCCTTGAAATGCCATCTCTATTACATTCGTCCTCAGGCACCAATATCATGAATGGGCGCATCAAGATCGTGGTTCGGTCCTCCACTGTGGAGGCTATGGTTGCTGTCAATGCTCTCTCTCAAATCACCATCCGACATAGCGGGGTGGCTGTAGCCTTGGTCCCAAATAATTGTTCTGAAAGTTACAAAACTAAGATTTTAAATCCACTTCGTTGTGCTATCTGCTCGTTATCTCGCATGAAGCATGGTGTGCGAGTGCAATGAAGGCGAGTTGCATTATGTTACAGTACTCACCGTCGGCTTTCCTGTGTTGTCTTGCTTTAGTGATAATTGAAATTGACTTATCCAAGCTACTGTTGAGCTTGAACATGAACTTTTAACGTCTTAAACGGGGCATTCATAAGTAAAGATGTAATAAAATTTTAATGAATTCTGATGAGATAATCCGAACAGTCATTTGAATTAGTGTTGATGACAAGCTAGGTTGATCACATTTCCTTTTATCTATTATTATATCTAGTTTTCGAATTAATTATTGTATTTTTTTTTTTTAACTTTTTCAAACCATAATAAATATTCTCTTCTTTAGATCTTTCTAACTTCAAATTCTCTACATTCCTGCCAAATAAATTGTGGAAATTATGTTCACTTTATAGAATGTCTCTTTGAAGTGAAATTCATCCCTAATTTTTTCCTCTCCATTCATTTGGATCTCTTCTCCTTCATTGATTTTGTCTAGAGGATCCTCCTTGTCTTTTGAAACAAGGAAAGGAGAAGGATTTACTTTTATGAATCCCTCTTGTTCTTTTTCGTCCCTTTTTAAAAGTTGTTTCTTTTTCTATATCTGTTTCTTCCTCACTTTCCCACCTTTCTTCTATTTTTTAGGTTTCTTTTAGCTTTTTAGTAATAACAGTATTTTGCTTAAATGGTAAACATAAGTAACAAATAAGAGAATACTAAAAATTCAAGTCATAGGATTTCTCAATTCTAACAAATGATTGAATAACTACATTAGATTTAATAGAATTGCCTTGCTGCATCTAAATTAATACCAATTCAACCCATTTTCATGAATAAAATGTAAACAATAAAACAACTTGTTACAAATATCTTCTTGTTGCATTGAAGCATAGAAATGTTGACTAATCTAAGTAATCTTGCTGACATTGAACTTTCTAAAACGAAAGGGTTAAATAGTTGAACAATGAGATTATTCAAAAGTACACATTAAATGCTAAGATTACATATTGAATTTTTGGTAGAAGATTCGGAATATTTTTTTTTTTTAAGTGCTAATGATTCTTCTAGAAAAAATGAGCAAAAGATAGGTAGAGTTTGGATTGTTATTGTATGAAGTCTACTCAATGCTAGATCTAAAGATGTATAAGAGATGGACATGAACATCATGAGCTGTCTTTCAATAGAACCCTTTGTTACTAATACTTTCTTCTTGGTTCCTTCTTCTCCTCTCCATAACTCAAGCTTGGACATGGAAGATACAAGAGGATCCTATGGAGAATGAAGTCAGAAATCCATAATAAAGTTTGGCCATAATGACCAAATTGATTATCTTCATGTAGAGGGATACTAGATGACTTAGTAAAAAGATTTCAAGGTCATCACAAATTTGCCCTTTTATACGATGATTTTTTAACTTTCCATATGTAGAAATAGAAAGATATAGCAAGTGATTTTCCGATTTAGGCAGTCATTGGTTATTTTATTAGTTTGTGTAGTTTCACTATATAACAACTTACATTATAATTATTATAATGTTGTGCAAAGATGTTCCAGTATAATTCTGAAAGTTCTTTGGTCATTGTACCTTTGCGGTTCAATCTATTTAACAATAAAACCTCTTTAAAAAATCCTTTGTTTTTCGTTTTTACAACACTTTTTCGATTTAAATTTTCGAAAATAGTACCTAGGGGAAAAATATTCTTAGTTATCTAATTGTTTTAAAATGGTAGTCATTTACAAATATGCATTCGTTAAATCGTGCCTACGGAAAACTTCTGAAATTGCCATTACTTTGTTTAATATATATTTTTTTAATATTACTTCTTTATAAATATTGTTGATGTGGTTATTCTCGATCTAAATATCGCAATCTCCGTAGAGTGGATTGGGGACAGAATTATCTAGCAAGATGAGTAAAGGTGAGCTATCGGGATGCGGAGATTACTTTGGGATGTGCATTTTGACTCTTTAGTCAATAAGGGAAGGGAGTTAAGAATAAGTTATCAATAAAAGGAGAGAGAATATATATATAAAGAGAGAGATAGAGAGAGAGAGCTTAGACTCCTCGTCTTTTTACCTCGACGGATTACCTCCTATTTATAACAAGAGTCTTATTGTGCAATTGAGGACTATGGATCCCTTCTCTTTGAATTTAGGCTGGAAGGGCTCTTTTCGATTGCCTCTTATGTCCTTGTATGGCAAGCCTTTTGCTCAAATGTTAAGGCTAGTGAAGAATTCAGCCGAGCCCTAATAGCCCAAAGTCCATTAATAACAAATGTATATTATTTATTTATTTATTTTTACTAAAAAAATGGAACTAATATTGGGATACTCAGTATGATATAGTTTTGCCTATTAATTGTATCCTGAAATTTACCCTTTTGCGGCCACAGCAGTTATCAATAAGATCTATGCTTCTAGAATCATTTTCACAGTTTTTCTTTTTTTTTTTTCCCAATCTTTTTCATCGTTAAATTAAAATATATGATAGATGTACAGATGCTTGACTTAATTTATATTTAATTTCATTTCATGCTTAGCTTTGCCATTGGCCTTTCTAAAGGTGCTCATAGTTTTGGCTATTTCGCTTATTTTTTGTATTTTCTTTTTCTCTAAATACTAAAATTGTAGAGCATGCAATACAAATTAGATTGTATAACATTAACTTTTAAAGCAATTTTTAATCTGCATGATCTTTATTATATCTGTTCACCACATAATAGCAACGAGTCAATACTAATGAATGGTTTTTCACATAGAGATGAATTAGAAGATTAGGCCATCAGCATCTGACCTATTGAAGGACCCCCCTTTTTATTTTTTATTTTTTCCCGAAGACATTGATGATGATGAAAGCGACTCATAATAATTGATTATCATGCTCAAACCAATGGACATTGATGATTAATTTTTTTCTCCATATGTTCGTGTTAGTTTCCTTTTGTATTCAAAAAATGATTCCAATTGAGTGGGAAAGAGAATATTCTGGAGTAATTCAAAAGGTTTGTGAGATATTGCAAATAGATATTAATGAAACTTTCATATTAAGTTCTACTTTTAACACAGTTCAAAAGTTATTTAAATGTTTAATTCCACTATTTAAAGCTGTGGATGAGCTATTTGTATTAGAATTTTCTTTTACATCAACTGCTGCTTTAAATTAATATGTTCATAAAATTATTATAGTTGTTTAAGCAAAAAATTAGCTATATAACTCAGTTCTTTTGTAGAAAGCAAAAGGATGCATGTATATATTCTAAATCATATTTATCCTAGAAAAACTCTATGAACATAACTGAAATTACTAGTCTTACATTGTGCTGGCTTTTAACTAGTTATTGAGTATTTATGAATAAAATTCATTTTACCAAGCATAGGTAAGAAAGTATTCTATAGTAAATGAAAAGACAATGTAATTTTATACACAACAGGACTCCCATACTTAAGAACTCTTAGAACCCAGTCCTCACTATCCTCGCCTTAAACTTATTGCCCTCAACCGCTCCAGTTCCGCATCATATGCACAAGCACGTGCACATTGGCTTCAAAACTGTACTATACATCTTCAACAGCATGAACCGGGCAATACACTCTGTGTCGAGACAAACAGGTAATAGGATGCATTTGCAATCAATATTCTCTCTTATTAACAACTGAAAGGGGAAGAAAAAACCAAGTGTCTTGCAGCTAATAATTATATATATATGCCTGAACTCTGCATTAGGCTGTCAGGATACTTTCTATTTACAGTCAATTGAAAACAGACAGCAAGGAATAATCACAATTGCTAAAAGGGAAAAACAAGAAGAAACTCTGCTGTAAGTTCAAGAAAAAGAGCATATGACACTCAAAGCAGTAGAAGAAGCATTGGAAGCGGCATATATTTAATGGATCAAACCACCGTCCAGAATGCTGAACATTGACATGATATATCAGTTGAGTTAAGAGGAATTTACTAGCAACACCCCCTACCTATATGCTCTCTATTATATACAAATCATCCCAAGCAGTGAAAAATCTACAAAAAGCTTGCTCCAGTCTAACATCAGAATCATATGACTATGGGAACCACCTCCAGAAAACAAAAATAAGATCATTTAGTAAAATACATATAGCTCGGCTTTCTATCTGTAATTGCTGTCCACGAGTGGCAATTAGAGATATTAACAAAATATGTGCATGAGCTTGAGGCTACAAAATCATGTCCTCAGATCAATCAAGAGGTTGTGGATCGGTGAGATCGATCAAGTCGATTAGAATTTTCTCTTTCGGCTGCTCTATGATCCTCACAAAAATGTGTTTCAGCCCGCGGTGCCCCACCATCTCTCTCAGAATTTGGTCTTCTGAAGAGGAGATTGAAACTTTATCCTTCCCCTTGCAAATCCTACGGGAAGAAGAGAACACCAACTCAGACAACCTATCCTTCTCCAGCTGCCGGCAGTATATCTCTTCCTCGTATGTTCCAGAAGCAATGAGATGGTATACATGAACCATTTTTTTGCTGCCCAAGTCTATATGCATGGCTTATGGCTTGCCTCTCCACCGAGGGGCTCCATGCAACGTCAAGTAAAACCACCCTTGAAGCACCAACCAGATTTATGCCTTCTGAACAGGCCTTTAAAGATGCAAGCAGCACCCTCGCTTCACTTGTTGGATAATTAAAAGTTTTAATGGAGTTTTGCTTCTGCCTGATATCTTGTTGTCCATCCATGTAAAGTATTTCTTTCCTCTCTGTCCAGTGAAAATTGGAACTAAACTGTTTCATAAGTGAGGCCAATGGATCGATGAACTGACTGAAAACCAGAACTTTTTCTTTCAGAGCCTCACTTAATCGAATGAGCTCAATCAGAAATTTAGTTTTTATACCAACCTCAGGTTGATTTTTCAGTCTCTCCAGCTTTCTCCTGTCAACGGAGGTTCCAGAAAGGATAATCCGCTTCTGTGTCTGGACTTGACATAGAGTCTTCCAGATGAGACTCTGATCATTTCTAGGTGTATGCCCTTCATCAAGGATTACAAGGCCAGGTTTCTCCAAAAGAATTTATAGTACTTCCTCATCTACCTCATTGTTTTTTTTTCATTTTGCCTTATCCAGCAAGATTCTCAAATAATTGGTAACTGATTCCCAAAATGCTCGCCTTTGTAGACCACGAGTAAAGTTTCATCAAGCGGCCCTTATCTCCAACTCCAAGCTGCATAGCTAACTGCCTTTCCTTCCTAGAAAATTCTGGCTTGTTGAGATTGTAGAATGGGATGTCCACCTTCCACTTTTGGAACTCCTTCTCCCAGGTTAGTAGCATGCTGCGAGGAGCAATTATTCCAGGCCTGCCCATTGGGCATAACTTCATATATGCCTGAAGGAAGACAATTGTTAAACGTGATTTTCCAGTTCCTGGAGCATGCGAAATTATGCATCCACTTCCACCATCAGGTCGAGTTTTTCTAACCACATCAAGCTCTGTTGATTCAGCTATATTCCTCCAGAGGAATTCAAAACCTTCTTGTTGGTGAGGGTACATGGTATTCAAAGTGCCAGGAATCAGGTCACCAGTCTGGGAAGAGGGGACACCATCTTGAGAGGTAGAATCAGAGTCAGATGGGGAAAATCCTTTGAAAAAATAATCATCACCTCTAAGAGAAGCTCTCCAGTCTCCTTTTTCAAAAGGATTAGTATCCTGCAGGTAAATAATAAATCAAAATGATGAAATATGACATATAGCAGGAAACAAAGCAAGTAGAAATAGGAGCATCTAAGGGTTTTATTTTTAAGTCATTGGTCAGTGGTCAAACATTGCAAACAGAAAACAAACTGGCACGAGAATTGGCTCAGATGAAACAGAGGCCTTACTAACTTCAGAATCTCAGTCCTCTAAAGTTCTGTAAAATAGAAAGAATATGACACAACAGCGTGTTTTAGCGATGGACAAAATACATGCTAAAGAGCTGAGAATGCAAAGATAATTCCATAAAATAAAACACAAAGCACAACTATGGCATAATTGAGAAGCTAACAAAAGGAACATCTGCTACAAAATTCCAGAAAGATAATATGCAGGAGATTGGGACTTACAAACTCAGGAAAAATTTCTCTTATCTCCCGGTGCAAGTATGAGCAATATTTGCTCTTGAGTCCATGCTCATCATCAAGAATGAGTTCATCTCTCCCACAAGGGCAGATAGTGTCTCTACCACCATTATTGGTTCCCTCATCAACCAAATGACAGACATAAGCAAGTTCAGTTCTCCAGTGAAGTAGAATCTCAGTAAAGTAAGCTTCTGATAGATTTAAAAAAAGGGACAGAAACCAACAGGAGACACTTCATACAGTTACTCAGATAAAGATTTTTTTTTTTTTTTTTTTTTGGTTTGGAGGCAGAAATCACAAGATAACAAGCCCTTTTGTTATTGTAAATGATTATCATGGTCCATGCTACTAGTTTCATTCATTCATGTAAACATAACAACACATCAATTTGGGGTGGGGTGGTTGAACAGATATACAATTGAATCAACCAATGCATGCAACATATAAAGCATCAACTCAGACCAAAACATTCGACTAAATGCCTCCAGTACCGTCATCTATCGTCTCTGTTTTTCTTCAAGAAGCATGGCGGAGTAGCCGTTATATCAGATAAGAGTTGAGTAAAATAAATTGTATTAATACCAATTCAATGTTGGAACATAACATTCTTTATTTTCTGAAAAGAGGGAGGAAAAACAACATTTGTTTTGTGAAACGCAAACCTAAAATTCTTAATTATCAAATGGCAGCAATAAATGAACCCACATCCTTTTTATGCGGAAAGAAGAATATACAGAACTCAGAAAGTTGCTATAGTGCAATAAAATAAGTAACAAATATAAAAGAAATTGTTCACAAGCATTAAAGGAGCAAATGTGTAATGAAAATGCATCTAAGAAGTTAAGGGAAAATGAGAGGTGATTCTTCCACTAAATCCACATACCAAATCAGGCTCGGCAGAACCAATCTCTGTATATGCATGGCAATACTCCATTTCATTCCACAGCTTATCCATTTCTTTCTCATGGTCTGATTTTTCCAACGGCTTTGATTCCAGAGTATGACACCAAAATTTGGTGGGAAGACGTATCAATTTAGCTAGTGCCTCCGTTTCTTCTCTGATGAGAATCTCCTTATGTTCTAATATGGAAGCAATCAGAATCTTGGCCCCATCATAACTTTTAGGAGATCTCACCTGCTTTTTCATAGTCGGATTCTAATCAGCTAGTGGCTTAGCGGCTCCAGAGGCTTTCCCAGTGAAAGGAACATCCTCTTCGTCCTCTACACTATTGTGCACACCACCACCACCATGGCGAATGTCTTCTTTGCCATTGTTGTGATCTTCTCCCTTGACATTATCTGCACTATCCTGATTGTGCTGCTTTTGATTAATCTTTGATTTTTTCCTAGGGGATTTATTATGGTGACGATGGCCACTGCCATGAGCATCATTGTCAGAGCTACTATCCACTGGAGGAACATCATCATTGTCGGTGGCTGTGGCAAGAAAAAGAGGGCGGCTGAATGGGCCCAATTTCATATCAATCGTTTTTGTAAAAGGTGATCTTGTTCCCCTTGCCGTACAATCACTTCGGCTTGGATTTTCAGTATTCTGTTCGCCGCAATCCTCATCCTTGACAGGGGTAGCTCAACAAAAGTTGCTATCTTCATCCTCTGATTCACAAGGGCCATTTTCACCCACACTCTTTTATGCAGAAAGAAGAATATACAAAGCTCAGAAAGTTGCTATGATGCATTAAAATAAGCAACAATACAGAATAAAATTTTCACATGCATTTAAGGAGCAAAACCCTGTAACGAAAATGCATCTAAGAAATCAAGGGAAATGAGAGGTAGATTCTTCCTCTAAATCCACATACCATGTTAGGCTCAGCAGAACCAATTTCCATATATCCGACACTAATATCCACACCACCACAATCACCAGTGCGAATGTCTTTTCTGCCGTTATTGTGATCTTCTCCTTTAACATTATCTGCACTATCCTGATATTGCCTCTTTTGATTAGCTTTTGATTTTTTTCCTAGAGGATTTCCTATTGCAATGACTCGCACTGTCATGAGCATTATTGTCAGGGCTACTAACCTCTAAAGAAACATCATCATCATTATCATTACCACTACCATCATTAGCATAAGCGGGTGGCTGAAAGTGCGTAATTTTATATCCACTGTTTTCGTACAATGTGATCTTGTTCTCCTTGCCACACAATCATTTGGACTTGGATTTGCAGAACTCTGGTCACTGCCATCTTCATCCTTGACAAGGGTAGCTTGACAAAAGTTGCTATCTTCATCCTTGTATTCACAAGGGCTAATCTTATCCATGCTTACATAACTCCCTGAAGTCTCCCCATCGTGCTCGGTAACCCCATTCAAGACAACCGCATAATCCTCGCTAAACACACCCCCTTCCAAAGCCATTACAATCAGATTCTATATAAAAAAACGCACACACACACAAATTAGTAAGAAGGAGATCACCCGGAATGATCGAATACCAACTGCCAAGCTTCAACTTCTCTTTTTTTTTTTTTTTTCCTTTCTTTCTTTTTATGGAAAGAAATCCATCCTCTTTACATTTCTAAGATAATTTATATATACATTATATGTGCCAATACACATATAAACACATTACTATTATTGGAAAGTGAAATGTGAGATGTTGTGTATATTTATATTATATGGATTGAGTATATTTTTGCATTAGACTTCATTTTGAAGTTAAAATTATTAAGTTTTTTAAAAAGTACAATAACTTTGAAAAAAGGATAAAAGAATCTATTTTTTCTACGGTGATAAAAACAATAATTTTATTAAAGCAGCTTTGTGGAAATTTTCCATATTGATTATTTAAAAATTTAGTTGTTAGTCTGGTTACAAAGCTGGAGAAGTACGCCAAAACTATGTTTTGTTCGATGACTTCGAATGATCGAACACCCTGTGAAAGTTAAGTTTTATATAAATTCTGGCATGTTTATCCAAAATTTTACATATGACATATTGTTGGTTTGGCATTACATTACATAATTTTTCACTCTGCAAGTTTAGAAATTACATTCAATGATATTTCAATGGACAATGATGGTTCTGCCCGTACTTGCCTTCATCCTTTTATTATATATTAACTATTAGTACGCCGTGTGTAAAATTTTTTTTTTTAATCTAATAAAATAAACATATATTTATTTTAAACTTATAATAAAATATTTTATATTAACCATTATAAATTTTTCTTTTAATGTACTTATATAATTTATAATGATTTCTTTTAAAAAATCATATTAATAAAAGAAATTATGGAAATTGTGAAAAAAAAAATGAAAATTATTGAAAATTGTAAAAAAAAAAAAAAGATAAGAAAGTGAGAGAGAGAAGAAAGGGGGAGAGAAAAATGTAGAGTGCAGTTTTAGAGAGTAAGAATGAAAAATTAGTTGTGATATTATAAAAAAAAAGACAATTTTATCCATAATATATATTATTATATAATTTTATAATATTATTTTAATATTAGTTTTTCTGTTAAATAATATTTTATGTTGGTTAAAATAGTAATTTTAATTATAGCAGTTATTTAAGTCTCTAAAAGTTTTAATAATATAGATAACTAACATAATTTAATTTGACATCGACAAATGCATAATATGAGCAAATAACAATGAGGATTATGGGCAGTATACGGTATGTTTTGCATATTATTATTATTATTATATTTACTACAATAGATATTTTAAGTATTATAATAATATTAAGCAAATTCCTTAAACGGTTAACCCTATTTTTAAGAACTCCTTGGGCATAATTATACCTATTATTATTAATTATTTAAGTAACAAAACCAATTTTAAGTAATATGTTATATCTCAAAGCCAAATTAGCCTTTTGGTGAAAAATTAAGATGTTAATCTAAGTTTAAAGGTCATAGGAATTAATAGACGATTTCAAATACCGTATTCTGGAGAATATTTTTCTAAAAATAGCATTTGTGTAATTTTTTATATTTTTTTACAATTTTTATTTTCCTTTTCCCGCAATTATTAACTATTCTTAAGTTAGATTGCAAGGGGTATACATCATACTCCTCACCATCATCACACTCCGGTTTCACATTCAAATATGCAAGCACATACACATTAGCTTCAAAACTTTTACATCTTCAACAGCATGAAGAGTGCGATGTACACCGGCTCCACCCAAACAGGTATATCGGGTATATCAGATTACATATGTGCAGCTAATAATTATATTATATGCCTGAACTCAGTATTAGACCGTCCTGGTTCTTTCCAGGTACACCTTAGCTGAAAGTTTCAAGAAAAAGGGTATACTGACACTCAGCAATAGAAGAAGCATCGTGAAAGCAGCACATATTTAATGGATCAAACCACTGTCCACTTTGACATGATACATCAGTTGAATTAGAGGAATTTACTTGCAACACCCCCTACCTATATGCTTTCCATTATATACATATCATCCCGAGCGGTGAAAAATCTACAAAAGCTCGCTCGAGTCTGACTATGGAAACCCCCTCCAGAAAACAAAAAATAAGATCATATAGTAAAATACAAATAGCTCTGCTTTCTCTCTACCCATAATTGCTGTCTGTGAAACGAGTAATTAGAGATATCAACAAAATATGTGCATGAGCTTGAGGCTATAAAACCATGCAGACAGATCAACCAAGAGGTTGTGGATCAGTGAGATCAATTAAGTCATAGCAATCAATTAGATTTTTCTCTTTCGGCTGCTCTATGATCTTCTCAAATATGTGATTCAGCTTGGGGTGTTCCACCATCTCTCTCAGAATCTGGTCATCTGAAGATGAGACTGAAACTTTATCCTTCCCCTTGCGGATCCTATCGGAAGAAGAGAACACCAACTCAGACAACCTATCCTTCTCCAACTGCCGGCAGTATTTCTCTTCCTCGTATGTTCCAGAAGCAATGAGATGGTATACATGAACCATTTTTTCCTGCCCAAGTCTATATGCACGGCTTATAGCTTGCCTCTCCACCGACGGGTTCCATACAACATCAAGTAAAACCACCCTTGAAGCACCAACCAGATTTATGCCTTCTGAACAGGCCTTTAAAGATGCAAGCAACACCCTTGCTTCACTTGTTGGAGAATTAAAAGTATTGATGGAGTTTTGCTTCTGCTTGATATCTTGTTGACCATCCATGTAAAGTATTTCTTGTCCCTCTGTCCAGTGAAAAGTGGAACTAAGTTGTTCCATAAGTAAGGCCAATGGATCGATGAACTGACTAAAAACCAGAACTTTTTCTTTTAAAGCCTCACTTAATCGAGTGAGCTCAATTAGAAATTTGGTTTTTACACCAACCTCAGGTTCATTTTTCAGTCTTTCCAGCTTTCTCCTATCAATGGAGATAGAAACCCCATTTTCTTCTTCATACTGTTCAGGGAGCAATGCTGGATGGACTGAAATGAGGGAAACAAAACGACTCAAATCCAGTGGGTTCTTTATCCCTTTGATATCCTCAAGGAGAGTTTTCTGCAAATCTCCTACTTGCAAAATAACAACAGAATCCCTTAACCCTGGAAGACTTTCTTGAAGTATGGTCCCTTTGTGCACATGCACAAAGGGATCAATCATCTTCCTGAGCTTCTCCAGAGCGTGATTATTCTTCCAAATAGAATTTGTCAATGTTGCCCAGTTCTCCCGTAACAAGTTTACCTTGCGTCCCCGCTTCATCCCATGGGGCCCAGAAGGTAATGCCTCAAAGATCTTCGGCCTCACCAGGTAGATTGTATTTAGGAGCTCTTCAAAGTTATTTTGGAATGGGGTTCCAGAAAGGATAATCCGCCTTTGTGTCTGGACTTGACATAAAGTCTTCCAGATGAGACTCTGATCATTTCTGGGTGTATGCCCTTCATCAAGGATTAGAAGGCCAGGACTCTCCAAAAGAATATTTCTTACTTTCTCATCTACCTCATGGCGATTTTTCTTCTTTTTGCCTTGTCCAGCAAGTTTCTCAAATAATTGGTAACTGATTGCCAAAATGCTCTCCTTTCTATACCATGAGTAAAGTTTCACCAGGCGTATCCAATGAGGGCTGTTATCCCCAAGTAGCATAGCTTTCTCCCTTTCCTGTCCAGAAAATTCTGGCTTGTTGAGATTGTGGAATGGGATGTCCACCTTCCACTTTTGGAACTCCTCCTCCCAGGTAAGTAACATGCTGCGAGGAGCGATTATTACAGGCCTGCACATAGGGAATAACTTCATAAATGTCTGGATAAAGACAATTGTTAAACGTGACTTTCCAGTTCCTGGAGCATGCGAAATTATGCATCCACTTCCACCATCAGGTCTAGTTTGTCTAGCCAGCTCATCAAGCTCTGTTGACCCAGCTATATTCCTCCAGATGAATTCAAAACCTTCCTGTTGGTGAGGATACATAGTACTTCTTATGCCAGGAATCAGGTCCCAAACCGTGCCACCAGTCTGGGGATAGGGCCCACCATCTTGGGAACTAGAAACAGAGTCATACGAGCAAAATCCTTTGAAAAAATAATCACCGCCTTTAAGAGAAGCTCTATAGTCTCCTTTTCCAAAAGGGTTACTATCCTGCAGGTTGAAAATAAATCATAATGATGAAATATGACATATACCACCATCTCAATCAAGCAGGAAATGGACTAAGTAGAAATAGAAGCATCTAAGGATTTTATTGTTCAATCATCAGTCACCAGTCAACAAAGATACATTGTAAACAGAAAACAAACTGGTGCAAGACTTAGCTCAGATGAAAATAGGGGTCTTACTAACTTCAGAAACTCACTGCTATAAAGTTTTGAAAAATAGAAAAAATATGACACAACGGCATGTTCTAATTATGGGCAAAATGGATTCTAGGGAGCAGAGAATGCAAGGATAATTCCATGAGATAAAACACAAAAACAACTAAGGCATAATTGAGAAGCTAATAAAAGGAACATCTGCTACAAAATTCCAAAATGATAAAAAGCAAAAGTTTGGAGCTTACAAACTCAGGAGCGATCTCTCTTATCTCGTGGTGCAAGTATGAGCAATATTTGCACTTGACTCCAACCTCTTCATCAAGAATGAGTCCATCTCTACCACAAGGGCAGAGAATGTCTCTACCAACATCATTGGTTTCCTTGTCAACCTAATGACAGATATAAGCAGGTTCAGTTCACTTGTGAAGTAGAATCACTGCAAATTGAGCTTTTAATAGAGTTAAAAAAAAAAAAAAGAGAAAACAGTAGGAGACACATCAAACAGTTGCTGAGAAAAGGATTTTTGGATTCTGAGGCAGACATCACAAGGTACCATATCCTTTTGTTATTGTAAATGGCTATCATGGTCCATGCTACTGATTTCATTCATATATGCGAACACACCAACATATACAATATTTGTTGCCAATACAAGTTCAGACAAATAAACTAGCTCGTCTTTCCATAATTTTTAACATAATAAATAAATTACCATAGATAAACAGATAAATGAATTAGCTACCCTCTCAACCTTAAACTAGCAGTAAAAAGGGAGATATATTATTGAATCAACCAATATATGTGACATATAAAGCATGACCACAAATCAAAGCATACGACTAAGTACCTCCAATACCATTAGTCATTGCCTCTGTTTTTCTTCAAGAAGCAAGATGAAGTAGCCATTATATAAGATAAGAGTTGAGTAAATAAATTTTTTATTAATAGCAACTCAATGCTAAAATGTAACACTCTTATATTCTGAAAAGAGGGAGGGAGAACAACATTTCTCTGGTGAAAAGAAAACCTAAAATTCTTAATCATCAAATGGAAGCAATAAATGAGCCCACACTCTTTCATGCAGAAAGAAGAATATACAAAGCTCAGAAAGTCACAAAGATGCATTAAAATAAGTAACAATATAAATAAATTGTTCACATGCATTTAAGGAGCAAAATTGCATAACAAAAAATGCATCTAAGAAGTTAAAGAGAAAATGAGAGGTGATTCTTCCTATATTTCCACATACCAAATTAGGCTCAGCAGAACCAATCTCTGTATATGCATGGCAATACTCCATTTCATTCCACAGCTTGTCCATTTCTTTCTCATACTCTGATTTCTCTAGTGGCTTTGGTTCCTGAGTATGATACCAAAATTTGGTGGGAAGACATATCAATTTAGCTGATGCCTCCATTTCTTCTCCGATTGGAATCTCCTTATGCTCTAACATGGAAGCAATCAAAATCTTGGCAGCATCATAACTTTTAAGAGATCTCACCCGCTTTTTCGTAGTTTGATTCTTATCAGCTAGTACCTTAGCACCTACAGAGGCTTTCCCAGTGAACAGAACATCCTCTTCATCCTCTATACCATTGGATAGAGGATTCTCATCAGCTAGTGGCTTAGCACCTACAGAGGCTTTCCCAGTGAAAGGAACATCCTCTTCATCCTCTATACCATTGGATAGAGGATTCTCATCAGCTAGTGGCTTAGCACCTACAGAGGCTTTCCCAGTGAAAGGAACATCCTCTTCATCCTCTATACCATTATCGGAAGCACCACCACCACCATTGCAAATGTCTTCTTTGCCATCATTGTGATCTTCTACGTTAAAATTGTCTGCACTATCCTGACTATGCCTCTTTTGATTAGTCTTTGATGTTTTTCTAGGGGATTTTTTATTGCGACGATGGCCACTTTCATGAGCATCATCGTCAGAGCTACTATCCACTAGAGAAACATCATCAACATCATCATCATCGTCGTCATCATCATCATCATCGCCAAGACAAAGCGGGTGGCTGAAGGTGCCCAATTTCATATCCACTGCTTTTGTAAAATGTGACCTTGTTCTCCTTGCCACACAATCATTTCGGATTGAATTTGCAGTATTCTGCTCACTGCAATCTTCATCCTTGACAGAGGTAGCTTCACAAAACTTGCTATCTTCATCCTCTGATTCACAAGGGCTAATTTCATCCATGCTTACATAACTCCCTGAAGTCTCCCCTACATACTCAATATCTCCACTCAAGACAACTGCATCATCCTCGCTAAATACACCCCCTTCTGGATCCTTCAAAGGGTTAGAATTACTCAATTTCACATCAACATTTGAACCATTTGCATTCTCTCCTGCATCAGACTTCAATCCATCACATTGACCCGTCCTTGCATCATTCTCCAAAGAAGGACTCCTCAACCCATGATCACTTGATTCATTTTGACAAAAATGCCCTCCAGAAGCACCAGCAACCCCATCAACATTCGAACCAATGCCATTCCTTCCTGCATCAGAATTCAACCCATCAGATTGACTTGTGCTTCCATCATTCTCCAAACAAGGACTTGTCAACCCATGATCACTAAATTCATTTTGACAAAAACGTCCTTCAGAAGCAGCACCCACCCCACTCCCTCCACTGTCATTAGCTGTAAAATCAAGAAATTTCCAATCATCTTCACTCACTTGTACACCAACTGAAACACACTTCTTCATTACAAGATTATGGTCATCTTCTGCTTGAATACCTACTGAGACACACTTCTTTGTCACAACACTGTTCTCAGAACCACCCGTCCTTGATTCTGCCTTAACTCCACATTCTCCATGAACACTGCTATCAGTCTCATTCTCACCAATATTGTTAACAGCGACGTCCACCTCATCACAATCAATTATAACAACATCTTCATCATTCTTCACCATTCTCTCCATTCCATCCCTCTTATCCTTCCTCGGTCTACCCCGGCCACGTTTTGGTGGCCTGGGCTTCACTGAACTTGGGGAAATCACCTCCTTCCTATAACAACATCCATTCAAACAATCATCCTTAGAAACACTAGCTGACTCACTCAGCAGAACGAAACCCTCATCAAAATCAAATTTTGACTTCTTTTGACTACTTCCCACACCAGCCACTGAATTTCCTTTCCTTTTCCGATCCAATGCAGTTTCCTCCACCCAATCAAAATCAAAAGATTCCTTTTTTATGCTAAATTCACGAGTTTTACGCCAATTACCTGGAATTAGGTCTTGTTTTCGATCTTTCTTGCCCATAGACAAGGTGTATCCCCTTCTAAACATAGCCACTCGCCAAAAATCCAAATTCTGGGAAGAAAACAGACGAAAAAGTGTCGTATTATGCTCGAATTCGTGTATGTCGAAGTCAGTGGAAGAAACAAAAGGAGTAAGCGACGGAAAAAGAAAGCAAGAGAGTACGTTACCGGCGGCAAGAGAAAGATGATCGGCGGCGAATGAGGGAGAGAGAAAAGAAGAGAGAAAGAGCGCCAAGGAAGGACAGAGAGAGAGACAGAGAGGGGCTGGCTATTGGTGTTCTGAGTCCAAGACTCTCTTCATGCTTGCATGGTACGATAGGACTACAGACTGAACAGATACGACGTTTGAGCTTTTTCAAATTTCTTTTTAATTTTTTTTTAAGTCTATGCTTTGACTGCTTAAGGAAGTAATTTGACTTGCTTTTTTTTTTTTGTCTTTTATTTTTTTGCTAAATTCTAAATCAGGCCAAACTTTTCGAAGTAAATAAAAAAAGAAACCGACACCACTCCAGAGTCTACGGAATTATGAATGAATATATCGTGGAGATGGTCCGGATATTGGCACAGAAATATTCAGAAATTTAGCATTATAATATATTCAGTAAAAAAAATAATATAAATAATAATTATAAAAATATATCTAATATATGATAATAAAAAATAATAGTTAATTTATCAAGACCGTTGTAATTTAATAATGTTACTATTGATCCCTTATCAAATAGATTTGTATTCAAATCTCTTCTTTATCAGTTGTAACATAATGGGAAAAAAAAATATTTCATGCATATAGATATTATAGAATATAAAAAAAAAAGAAAAACATATAGTTAAATATTGTGAGACCCATAATTTGCAAAATAAGGCCTATGCACTAAAAGATTTAGGACTATCAATGAAATCCTCAGTTCCAACTTCAATTGAAGTTACAAAGAATTAACTGAAGTGATTTCTTAGTGTAGATTTTAAGAATGGATTAATAAAATATTAATACTTTTTATTTTAATTTTTACCGAAAAAATATTAATATTGTTAAAAGTCAATTTTATTGAGAAATCTTATCATTTATTGGAAAAGCGAAATTTGAATCCCAAAATTTAACAAAATCTTCTAAATAAATCTAGCGAATGATAAAGATTAATATAATAAGGATGATAGCAAGGATAATCATTTATGATAAAGTATATTAGTGAATTAATTAACCAAAATCTTAAGTTCTAAAGCCCTAAATCTAAGGCATCCGTAAAATTCTTTTAATTAGGCTCGAAACTTGTGATAAAGTTGCAAAACTAATTAAACTAACCCCATAAATTTAGATTTAAAAATAGAAGAATAAAAGTTAAAAGTTAAGACTAATGTATTTACACCTTATTTATTAGAACTGCAAATTTCAAGTTCCAAGATCAAATGAGATCATAGAAATAAATTACTTAAATTATAAAATTAGTAAACTAACAAGAAATGTAAATAAAAATTATATGTATATCTACTAAACATATTAAACATTTTTTTTCACAACACTAAATATAATAAACTTAATATGTGCAATACATAAAAATTAAATTAACAAAAGCAACCCTAAATATATATTTCAATTAGTTAAAAAGAGTAATGAAAAAATAATAAAAAGTAACTTATCAAAACAAAGGGATGCTAGTGGTTTGCTAGAAAACAAAGGGATTCGCAAACAAGGGACATGGGTGGTTTTAGTTAATGATTTTGGCAAATGGTTTCTTTTTTTTAACCTATGGTTTTGCCAAATATTCATTTATTAAGTATGCAACTACTATCCTCACCTTTAAAAAAAAAAAAAAAAATCGTGAGGAGCTCAAAGAAGTTTTGTTTGAGATTTAGGAAAATTAAGAACATATAAGCATAAATCTACATGTATGTGGTTGGAGAGCCTAGCGACAACATCAATTCGATCCGCCGCCACCACCTAAAGATCCGACGAATGCCTAAGCCGGCTGATATCTCCACAGGCACTTGCAATCACCGAAAGCCCTCGATCGGTGAGTGCCGATTTAAAGCTAATTTTTTACGAATTTGCTAAAAATCCTGAATTACATTATAAAATTCTACAAATTTTTTTTTATATTTTTATGTAAAAATTGTTATTTTGAGCAAATTTGTATGTTTTATATGTTGCTCTAAAGATACACATAGTTTTGAATGAATTTTCAATTTAATTTTCAAAAACCTAAATGATGATGTTTCAAGCTTAAAAATTTCCTATAAAGTCCTATAATATGTAAATTTTTGTTATGTAAAGAGTTTTTCCAAAGCATCTTATTTAGTTGGTGCTAATTTTTAGTTTTTGAAAAATCACTATACCGGAATTTTTGGAAAAATTGCCTTAAGATAATTTTGTTAAATTTGGTATTAAATCACTTTTTGAGAATTTTGATTACATGCAAAAAGGTTGTTATTTAATTTAAAAAATAGTTGATGTCCTAAGTAAACGAGGTTATTTAAGACCAAAAACGCAAATTTCCAACTATACATGCTGGTTGCTTTGTGGGATTTGTTAAGTAGATGAACTTTTTAGAGAAATCTTTCATGACTAGAAGTAAATAGAAATTTTTCATGCTATTTGTCTCAAATTAATATAAAATTTTCATAAATTTTTATCTAATTATGCATTTTAAATTAAAATAGCAGGTCAATAGCAATATTTGCTCTTTGTAATCCCCAAGATAGTGACTTCAACATTGGAATGATAAAGTTAAACAACTCTCCAGAGCTCACTAACTATGTTTTGTCTTGTAGACTCAAGCATTTTTTCCAAGCCCAAAGCAAAATCTTTACCAGCAAATTTCAGGCGACTACAAATCCTGTTCTAGACCTATGTACAAGGTTCTTTAGTAGGAAAATATTAGCAAAAACTCTTGTAAAAGGATATGTAGAAGGTCCTTTAGTAAGGGAACATAAAAGTATAGATTCTAGTAAAGGTAAAGTTGAAGATACCATAAGCTTGAATAAACCAACAATACCTAGAACGAGTTGTAAAAGGTTTTTTATATAAATTCTATCTTAAAGTAACATAGAAAGAATGGTAAAAGGTTTTTTTATTGAGAAACTTCAATAAAGCCTATTGGTAGAAGGAGGTGTATAAGATATTATAAGCTTACACATATGGGCTAACGATACTTAGACGGAAATGCATAAGATATTATAACCTATATAGGATAATAACACTTAATCCTTAATATAACAAACACTTAAATTATAAAGATAAGTTACTAATAAATCTCTAATATTCTTATAACTTATATAGAAATTAAAGTATAAATTCTAATATAGGTTTCTCTGATGATGTAAAGACTAACGCTATAGGAAAGTATGAGTAACGCTAATATAAGGTAAATGGGATCAATGTTTAATCATATTTCGAAATACTACATAAAAGTACTTGGAGGCTAAAGTGTATATTTGCTTGTAGTTGAAAGTAGTTAGATATATGCATGGATGTATGTGGTTGGATTCTAGTGTGCTGTTTTCTAGCAGTGCTACATGTTATGATTGCTTGTTGTGCTTTGCTTTCTAATTGGATTGTTTGCAACTGTTTGGTTAACATAAAATGGATTCACCTAAACTCTAATATAAACCCTACCATTATCTAATTTATATTGTATATGCAAGTATTGGACTTATTATTGTATTTTGACATTTATATCTTTAATATTGTTTAATTTATATTGTAATTATATTTTTATATTTTTTGAAATATGATTTTAACAGATTATTGAATTCATATAATTGAACAAATTATATATAATATTAAATAAAAGCCATAGATTTGCTAGCTATTGAAAATTTAATTATTTATATTATGAAATAAATAACTTTTGTAATATTTAATAAAAATAATATTAATTAACTCAATATTATAATATGGATAGGTATTTTTGAGAATGTAAAATATTTTTTTTTAGTTAAGTAAATTTTATTTTTGTATTATGGTATAAATATGATAAAATCTAGGGTTTTTATCTAATCTATTAGCATAATCTTTTTATTTAGTTATTAAGTAAAGTTACAAATCAAACATGGGATAAAATTTTTTGTTTTATTCAATACCACAAAAATTACATAACTAAATGCCACCTTAGGATCATAGAGTGACTAAGGTTAGGAGTTCTTTCCTTTTATTATTAAGTTATATATAGACCATAGATAATGAAGATAGTTGCATGTGATATTTGTTCTATCTTTGTTCTATTATACTATTTGATCAAATAGTAGCCGACTTTTGTATAGTAATTCAAGGAATTCTTTTTTGTTAACCAATAAAGATAAGGATTTTTCTAAAGATAAAGTCATCGTGCTTGCCTTTCATTTATACTACCGAAAGTTTTATTAATAGCCATATTATAAGTATCTAAAGATGGTATAAATAATATAGATACTGCCTCTCAAAGGAAACCCTAGCATGGGCCCCTCTCCTCCATTAAAAGATCAAGACGATGACCTTTTGCATAGATGGAAGAAACACTTAGTGAGGGATGATAATCAATACCATGTTGCTCATATGGATTCAAATACAGCTACCGGGGGGAGGGGGACAATTTCCCTTTATTATGAAATTGTCCTTTAGAGATACTGTCCTCTCTAATATCTTAAGGGCCTATGAAAGAGTATATTTTCCAAAAAATTGTGATAAGGAATTTATGGACTATGACTCAAGTTCTATGGAGGAAGAGGAAAAACTTCTCAATAAATCAACTGAAGAAGGAGTATGCTACATAAGCTTCTCTAAAGCAAAAAAATATATTAGGTATATTCCTTGGTAATGCTTTCTCATAGTGAAGGTGATGGGTCCAAATCTTAGATATAAACTAATGTTTGATAGATTGAGGAAATTATGAAAATCGTTAGCTATGTTCAAACTAATTTATGCTAGTACTAGTTTCTATCTTATTTCTTTGGATAATTCTTTTGATTTCACTTAGATTATTAAAAATGGACCTTAGTTTGTTAATGGCTACTATTTAGCCTTGAAGCGTTGGTAGTTGGATTTTCATTTGGAGACGGCTAACTTTGACTTGGTTGCAGTTTGGATTCATATATCTAGTTTATTAACAGAATACTTTTCTTCTCTAGCCATAAAAAGAATAGGATAAATTAGCTTATGGAAACCTTACACCTTAAAGTGACAAGTGACAATCACAAGGATAATGGCCCATATTTAGAGAAGATTAATGATTTGTTGGCGAAGGACAACCAAGAGATGCAAAAAGAAAACCTAGATATTAACTCCACTCAGAATAATAGAAGGCCATTAGAGCACATTGATGGCAAAATTAATCGAGGATTAAGTGAAAAGCACTTATGGGAATTGGATAAAGGTTAAGAGGAATAAAGATCTTGAGAGGAAAAATAAAAAGTCTCAAAATAATAATTATATGTAAGGAATTGGGAAAGAAAAAGACAATTTGGCTTGGGAAGCAATGCATCCTAAGAAAGAAGCTTTGGTAGTGCCCAAGAGTAATAACTCTTCACTTGAAATGGAGGTAACATTGAAATATTCCAAGGGAAGTTAGAGAGACAACTAAAAATACTAGGGAACGTAAGGATTTTCCTAATTCTTCAAAGAGTATTACTAAAGAGAAGGTCTCTGCCTTTGCCTTTGGGAAGTCCCATTCTACTAAAGAAAAGAAACCTAAAGAAAACCTCACGTCTATAAAAAAAGCTACAAGACAACATGGTGCAACTTCTCGAAGTAGAGACTTTGACCGCATTGATTCACCCCCTTCTATGGTTCCTCTTGAACTACCAAACCTTTTGACTTGGGAAATGCAAACGGATTTATTTTCAAGGCAGGTTATGGTGGAAGTTAGGAGCATCACCATGATAGACAACCAGTAGAAGAGGGACAGGACTTCAAAGATCATTTACAGCCATATACTTCCCCATAGTCAAGCATACCACATGGCAAGAAAGATCATTTTAACCATGATGGAAGCACTACTTTGAGTAAAAATGCAAATCACAAGGTCTATGATCCTCTAAATGATGGAATGGACCTTTAGGACAGTAGTGGACAATGTGATAACGAGGGAGGAATTTCTAGTAGACATACAAAGAGTTCCTTATACTTTGAACTTGATGGAAGGCAACAAGGAGATGACGTTCCTTATTGTACAGGAGATGTAGTTTGCTCTATCCTAAATAACCTTTCGTGCCCTTGAATGGAAGGTAGCAATTAAGCAAGTTTAATAAGCATTCCATGTTGAGAAATTTTTCTACATAAAGTGTGTTATGATGAACCCAAACATGGAAGATACCCTCTCAAACAATATGAGGCCAAAGCCCTTTAGAGTTTTAGTGTGGAATATTGGAGGAGCTAATGCTAACAATAGGAGGAGGGAAATAAAAAATCTCCTCAATCAATATAAACCCCATATTGTCATCCTTATGGAGACTAAGATGGGAGCGATTGCAGCTAAAGCCCTCCAAGCTTACTTGCAATTTAACCAAATGATTTGTTTAGAGGCTAAAGGGCTTAGTAGGGGCATTATCGTTCTTTGGAACACTAAAGATGCCACTATTCATGAGAGGTACATCTTACATCAACACATCTCGATGGATATTCAAGTACGAGATTCTTCCCTTTCTTAGTATCTTTCTGCTATCTATGCTAGTCTTAATTTCGTATTCTTTGTTAGGAAGAATTGGAAAGCATGTCTAGTAGTATCATCTAAGCTTGGGCAATGACTGGGGACTTTAACAAAGTTTCAAGTGAAGAGAAGTGTGGCCATTACAAATCTATCAATCTCAAACTGATAGATACTAGTCATGTATGGATGTTTATGGTATGGTAGATTTGGGTTTCACGAGACTTAAGTTTACTTGGTCTAAATGATCAAAAGATTTGAAGGACCTAGTACAAATGAGGTTAGATAGAGCTTAGGGTTACTATAGTTGGAGGAGGATGTTCTTGGAAGCTAAGTTACAACACCTAGCTTCTTTTGTGTCAAATCATTTACCCCTCTTGTTAGAGACACATTCCGTTACTCAGGTTGGCCTTAAGGATCTTAGGCCTTTTCTGTTCTAGTCCATGTGGTTCGAACATCCATATTTTAAGCCTTTTGTGGCTTATCACTGGTGTAACCAGCATTTTAAAATTCCATACGATATAGAGAACTTCACTAATAATCTCAAGAAGTGGAATAAAGAGGTTTTTAGCCTAATCTATGTAAAGAAAAGGAACATCATGAATAACTTAAAGAAAGTCCGAAAAAGGTTATTTAATAATCCCTCCCAGCTTTTACTTAAAAGGGAAAAATTTCTTCTTTAAGAACTAAATAGGGTTTTAGCTCATGAAGAAAAACTTTAAGCTACCAAAGCAAGGGCCAACTGGCTTATCGATAGAGAATGTAACACAAAATTCTTCCATGCTAATGTTATGGCGAGGCGCTCTAAATCAAGAGTAGTGGGGTTGTTTGATTTTGCTAGCAACTGGCATACAAATCCCCTTGAAATATAGTTGCTTTTTAACCTTTTTTCCCATGACCTATATATGATTCAAAGGTTTGCTTGTTTTTTGCTTAATTCTCCTTAAAACAAAGGTCAAATGTTGTTATCATTAGAGGAAAAACAAAGGTTGGGTCAAGCCTGGATAGATGTGTACATTAAAGAGGCTTTTTGGTCTATTGGGAAAAATAAAACACTAAGAATTGATGGATATCAAGCCGAGTTCTTTCGACAATGTTGGGATATAGTGGGTCTTAAGGTTTGCTTAACGGTGCACAATATTTTATTGGAAGGGTGCATATTAAATGAGTTGAACAAAACATTAATTCTCTTGATACCAAAGCAATTGGGGGCAAATAAAATCAAAGAATTTTGACTTATCAATTTATGTACCACTATGTACAAAATCATTTATAAACTATTAGTTAACCAGCTTAGGCCTTTGCTAAAATAGTTAATCAATCTAAAAAAATCAGTTTCATCCCAAGACGGTCTTGCAAAGATAATGTTGTTATATTCCATGAAATCTTGCACATGATGGGAAAAAGAAATAGCAAAAAGAAGTGGATGGTGGTAAAACTTAATTTAGAGAAGGTGTATGACCAAATTGAATGGGTTCATAAAAAGTTCCTTGGTCAACTTGAATTTTCCTAAGACTTAGATCAAATTCATCGGTTCATCTTGGATCAGTTTCCTATCGGTTGGTTCTAAATGGAGGAGCTACATTGGAAGATTTTAAAGCAAGTAAGGGGTTGCGGCAAGGAGACCCTCCCTCCCCTTATTGATTCATTTTAGGCCCGGAAGCTTTAAGCTACATGATCCATTGTTTTGTTGCAGTAAGTAAGTGCATCCACCTAAAATTTAAGGGATCTAATTTAAGCCTCTCCTACCTCTTCTTTGTGGATGACCTCCTTCTTATGGTGGAAAAGTCTCAAGAGAATGTAAGATAAATGCTTGAAGAAATAAACATGTTTTGCTCTCTATCCAAACAATAAGTGAACTTTTTCAAGTCTTATATGCTCTTCTCATGTAACTCATCCAAAGACTTGAAGGATAGTGTTTGTAATGTTTTTTGTATAAAACTGATAGCAGACCTTAGCAAATATCTTGGTATTCCTTTCAAGCTGGGGGGCAACCTTAAAGGTTAGGACCTTCATTTCATCATTGAAAGAATAATAAGGAAGAAACTTACAAGATGGAAGGAAAGGCTTCATAGCATAGCAAGAACGAAACTTCTTATCTTTTCTTACCTTAAGTCCATTGCTAACTATTACTCGACCATTATTCCTTTCCCAATAGGTGTTATGAATAAATTAGAAGCCATGTATAGGAGTGTTCTTTGGGGAACAACTGAAGAGAGAAAGAAAAATCACCGGGTTAGATGGGAGAAGGTCTAAATGGTGAAAGCTAATAGAAGGCTAAGATTACTGGATATTAAGAAAGGAAGTATAGTGAATTTTATCTACTCTACTTGGTAAGTACTTACAAAGGACCTCCTTTGGACTAAGCTAATCAAGTAAAAATATAAAGCCCAATAGCATGGAAGAAAATCAAGTAGAGGTTCTCCTTTCCACAAAGAGTTAAAAAAAGTAAATGATTGGCTTTAGCTAAGACTATAAATCAGATTGTGGAATGGGAGAGATATCAAGTTTTGGTCTGACTTATGGTCAGTTTAGGGGAAAGTCTCCTCCTAGTTATATGGCCTATTTAATAATTATGATGATCTTCTAACTATGCAGTAGGTTTGGGATGGCCCATTGCGATGGAAAGAAGAATCAATAGGATATCCCATTGATAACTAGATTGTAGCTAAGCTGGGGTATATTTACTTTGATGACTCTATTGAAGTTTCTGATATTCAAAGTTGGCCGTTCGATACGTCAAGAGAAGTTACTTCAAAATGTGCATACAAAATACTATGCAAAGAAGAATCTACTTCTACTAATAGCATAGATTGGAATTGGATATGAAAGACCCTAACTATCTTAAGAATCCGATTCCTCCTTTGGCGTATCCTCCATAACGGGCTTGCTACTAAAGATAACGTTGGTAATAGAGGGATGAATTTTACAGTAGAATGTCCCTTATATGGATTTGAGGTAAAGAATGTAATTTACCTTTTTTACCAATGTAGTTAGACCAAAGATTTCAGGAGCAAGTTAGGAATCACTGTATTAGCCATCTTACCGGACTCTCAAAGCTTTCAAGATTGGATCAAATGTAACATTATGTAGTGGAGAAAGTATTGGAATCTTATACACCCTCCACATTAGGTCATTGTTCTATTCGGCTTAAGAAATATTTAGAGAGAACACAACAAAGAGATTTTTAATCCTCAGTCTACTTAGGAGTGAAACTTAAATCTACAAGAAGTGAGTTTACAACCATTTGGATGAAACCACTGCTTGGTTAGAATAAGGTTAATTGCGATGGTGCTGTTAGTGAAGATTTAAATAGAGTAGGTGTTGGGGTTATCATTAGAAATGATCAAGGTTAGATTTTGGGTAGAATCAGTAAACATATTCATCAAGCATCTCCTTTTGAGGCTTAACTTTAGGCAGTTTATGAGGGCCTTAAGTTAGCTAATCACCTCCATCTCTCTACTATTAGGTGGAAACTAACTTACAACAGGCCCTAGATTAGATTTCCAAACATTATGTGGACTCTCCTTTATGTCATCCAGCAATCTTAGCTTACAAATCTTTACTCCATTCCTTTTCTTCTAAGCATTTTTATAGGATTGTGTATTGATAACTCTTATTCTAAACATATTTCACATGGTGATTTTATAGTATTTCCCTTATATTTTTTGTTTTATTTAAAGAAATTGATACTTAATTGAGTAAAATTTTGATTTCAAGGTTTGAACGCGTTTTAGGATTGAAAACGAAGAAAAGGAATCAAGTTTC
Source organism: Lumnitzera littorea (assembly GCA_024138015.1). Taxonomy (NCBI): domain Eukaryota; kingdom Viridiplantae; phylum Streptophyta; class Magnoliopsida; order Myrtales; family Combretaceae; genus Lumnitzera; species Lumnitzera littorea. Next base: position 28,259,113 of record JAMXBB010000008.1, read on the forward strand.
ACTCAATTTGGAGTTCAAATGAAGGAGTTATGAAGTTTTGAAGTTACACAGTTTGGGACATGATTATGTCCCCAAGTTGTGTCCATGCAAGAAAATTTGCCAAGGTCAGAAAGATAAACGACCTAGGGACACGGCCATATCCCAGGCCGTGTCTAGTGACGAAAACAGAAACCTTACAATACATTATAAAAGAACATATTAGGGTTTCAAAAGAAGAAGAGACACTAGAGAAGAGAAGAGACTTAAAGAGAAGGAGAAGGAGAAGAAAAAGGCAAAAGCAACACTAACTTCAAGATTGGAGAGATTTTTCATCAACCAAAGGGGTTTTACATGTTTTATTTTATGTTTTTGATGGAACTCGTTTATAGTTTCATTATAATAGCTTAGAATTCGTGTATTTAAGATCATGGAACCTAGGGTTTCATGTGACTCTTGGGTTAATTTATAATTTTCAATAAAGTTTCTATCTTTTCTTGATTCAATTATGTTATTTAATTATTAATTGATATTTCTAGAGTATCAATTTATGATATTATGCATGATAATTGAGAAATTACATATGTAATTAGATCTTGGCATAATTACAGAGAATTACATGTATACTTAGAGATAAGATATATGTTTCTTCCGGAAAGTTGTTTGTTTGTTTGTGTAGGAATTCATTATACATTAATGCAATTCTAAGTTATATTACTAAGTGAAGAGATTCTAGTAAACAATTTAGGATTAGGGTTAATATGCTTGAGAAAGGTATTAACTTTAATTGTGAATCCCTCCGGTCAAGAATAATAGAAATTGAATTGAATATATTTTAAGTGGTCACATGTTAAACACTAGGGGAAATAATTTCTAAATACGTTATTACATTCTTGAAGTCGTTCTTAGTTTTATTGCTTTCTAAATTGCTTAATCAAGTCTCATAATTAGTTTAGTTTGTTAATTTCAGTATTTTTAATTCATTTAACTCATCACAATTTTTTGGTTAGATAATAGAGCTAGGGTTAATATTAGTACTTGAAGTCTCTGAGGGATCGACTTGGACTCATATCCGCTATATTAAAATTGATAGGTGCACTTGCTTGATATCATGTGTGAAAGGAACACGGTGGCAAACTCCCTTACGAAGTATGGCCTTCAAGAAGGAATGCTTATTTCTTTTAGCACTAGAGTTTCGGACTTTCTCTCTAGTTTTTTGTTAATAGATGTTGTTAATGTTTTTTATTTTGATGGTCATTTAGAACTGAGGCCTAGTCCTTGTGATGTTAACTTTGTATTTTGTTGATTTTGTTTGTTTAGTGCATTTCCTTCACCCAAAAAAAAAAAAAAAAAACAAAGATGGTATAAATAATTAAACAAATCTACTATATAAGATTGTTTAAAAATAAATGTTAGAAATGATGCTTCTTTGGTATTGAGTTCTTAAGAGAGTGACAATTGAAAAAGATTATGGTTGAGAAACTGAATAGGTGAATGATGGGAAAATAAGTACATAAAATGGGCATATTTAGAGACAAAAAATTAAAAACAATAAGCACCTTAAATGGGTCCATCCATTTTAATATAATAAAGGAAAATAATATATTCAGTAGGGTTTTACCTCTCTTGATAAGTGAATTAATTATTTTATAGGAGTTTTTGTCTTATTACTTAAACATATATATATATATATATGTACATTTATATTGCTTAACAACACTTCTCTAGAAGCATTTATATCACTAACTTTTTTATAATTTCTCTCAAAAAAATCAGATGAAGATATATACCGTAAATCCCGTAAATCTAGCTTTCTAATTATAAAATCGAATGTACATACTATATATAATTTTCTTAAGTCAATAAAATCGATAAATTTAAAACTAATTAAAATTTTAATTCTAAACTTAAAACGAATATAAAAAACCCTTACTTATTAATTGAAACTCTAATCGCATATGAAAACTTTAAACCCTAAAAATGTGTAATTGTAAGAGATTGACCAAAAACTTGATAAAAATCTCAAAACTCAAACTTTAAGCCTATAAGTATACTAATCTGCTATATGAGTAATAAAACCTTAATTGAGCTTAATAATTAAACGAAATGACAAATCGTGTGAAATCGCTAGCGAATGATTAGATATAATTATTAAATGTTAATAATTGTGAAAATATTACATTAATTTACAAAATTGATAATATTATTGAATAATTATTAAAAAATTTATATAAATTACTATTATATGAATTTAATTATTGGAATTTGATTTTAGTACTATTTTAGGTTGTTTATGTGTTATGTAATTAATATAACCTATATATCTTATAACTTTCTTCATAACTAGAATATATGTTATTATTAATATTATTTTTAGTATTAAACATATTTTAAGGAAATTCAAAATTTTATTTTATTTAATTATTTCCTTATTTTATTTATTCTACCTTACTTATTTAATGTTCCTTGTTATCTTTTGTTTTCCTTTCTAAATTACAAATTTTCACGTGTACATAAATAATTATTATATTAATACTATAATTTTGACTAAAAGTCAAATATATCATTTTTAAGTCATTTAATGCATTCTTGTCCTTTCTTTTCCTTCAATTTCCTTCCCCATTTGTCGTCCAAATAAGGGTCCATGGCTTTTATCACATGTGAGAAAATAAGTTTATAAAAGATAAGATGAGTCAATAACTTTGTCCTTTACTTTTGATTACCGTCAACTAACACAACATGTTCTAGAAGTGATTTTTCTTTCTTTTTTCTTTAGCTTTTAGGCTTAACAAACATTCATCTTTTATTTTGTTTCAAATCGATGAATTGTTCCTCTCTTTTCTATCTTCTATCTCTTGTTTTTCTTTCAAATATTCCAACCATCATTCCACTCTAATATACACTATCTATTTCCTATTTTATTAACATCAAGGGAGGGATAAAAGGGGGATTTCTTCTTCAATCATACTCAAGAGCAAGTAATTATATAATCCTTATAGTATATTAATTTTATTTTATTATATAAATTTAGATTTTTGTGTATTTTCTCTTATATTAGTATGTATTTCCATACTTGGTGTAATAGGAGTATGAGATAGTTATTATATGTATTTTGATGTCCTTGTAATAAAATATACGTTTTTGTATTTGAAGTATGTGCGTAAGTTGTTCTTCTTCATGTGTGTGTTTATATATGTATATGTCTAACTATATATACACATATGTTGTGCTTATCTATGTATATGTATGGTACATATCAATATGTATATATATATATATATAGTACATGTATAAATCATAGTAACAAGGGGCATAAATACATGTACATGAATAAATAGAAAAACATAAACATGTATGTATATATGTATAAGTATAAATATACATATAGTATTAGTATAATATATGTATAATGTTGATGGTGAATTTTGGGAATTGGAAATATCCTGCAAAGATAAAACAAATACTTAATACTAGGGTCAGTCTGGTGCAGCCATTTCAATACTTAAGTTAGTGGGTCAGAATGAAAATAGTAAAGTTGAGAAGTTTAAGAGTTATCCGATGTCTCTTACCAGGTTCCTTTTTCGTATTTATAGGAAACCATTATGTTTGAAGGAGTAATTATCAGAATAATTGTCGAGACATGTGAAAGTTTCTTGATCAGACACTTCCCTCAATTGTAGGAAGAGTAGGTAGTTTGTAATCATAACTGTACTTATAATAACTGTTTACATCATGAACTTGAATTCAAATCTGCAATGGATTAGAGTTACTCGACGTAATGTTGAGAATATCGATTACTTAGCGAGGTGTTAAGAAATTATATTGTGTGGCCTATCGACAACTGAATAGATGAATAAGATGGAGACTAAAACTAACTATTAACATTTTCCCCTGGGTTTGAGTAATCGATAAAGGGAGTAATATATAATGCACTAGAAGCCAAGTGGGTGCAGTTCTTTAGATGCCGAACAAAAGAGGGAGTAAGGTGGTTTATATCCTAGTTGAAAAGTTACAATTTTTTAATTCTCGCCTCTTGAAGAGATAAAAAAGTAGGTGATGTGACACATGTTGCCTCGGTAACCACTGTGCCACAAACTAAATAACCGTTACAGAGTTATCAATCGTCAGATTCCAAAGACATGATATGCATCGTCAATCTACATTACTTATCAAATCAGTGATCATTATTGTCAGAAAACATGTTTATAGTTATGAGAGCAAATTGTCCATATTTAAAAGACTTTTTGAGATCATGATTGACTTTTGTTCAAACTCAATCGTCATAACCATATTTTTTTACTTTCTCATCTTCACTCTCTTGAGTTCTTCAATTTTCGAGATATTATTCATAAACATTTAGGTATGGTTTGCAACGTCGATTGTCAACTTGTCCTCTCTAAGTTTGAAGTAATGGAAACTGATGCCACTTCCCCCCCCAAAGAGGGAGCGACGCGGTGTATTCTTGTAGCAACTCTGATGATAGCATTGAGGTAAGGTAGGATAAACTTAATCAGATCAATGAGCTTATTGTAAATGATTATCCTGAGGACATGGAAGGTCAGTCTTCAACAAGATATTTGTACAACACCATAGCTTACTTTTGTGACTCTGTAGATGGAACCATCAATTTCGTTGAACAGAGTTCTTGTCATAAAGTACAGTCAATACTAGCAAGACCTTCTTGGAATGTAGAATCTAAGAAAGCCAAGAGAGGAGGAGAAGGTTTGTTTTCCTAAGGGAGTGCGAGTTCCATATATACCTAAAATATTTAGATTTTAGGTTGCACTTTCCTTTCTCAGCTTTTGTTAAGGACTTCTTCAACTACTTCAGAGTTGTACTGAGTATGTTCTCACCTAATACATACTAGCTTCTAGTGGCTTTTGAGATAGTTTGCGAAGAAGTCGAAGTCAGGGCTGCACCTTAGCTATTTCGGTTTTTCTTTACAATTAGGAGGTAGCTTGATGAGTGGTACTTTGCCACTATAAGGCATAGGCAGAAGTTCATGGATGGGTTGGAGTCCATGATTCACAAGTGGCATGATGAATTCATGTTAATAGTATCTGATGAAGAGCTAGACTTCTGGACCTAATGGATTGAGCTAATTTGCACTAAAGATATTGATTTAATGTTAAAAGATGCAAAAGCGGTAAAGAAAATTCAAGAAAGGAGGAAGAATAAAATGTTCTTTTGGGATGTTAAGAGAATTATACAGCGTTACATAAGCGGAGATCCAATCTTTTCTAAAAAAGAAGGTACGCTAATGAGTTACCATTGTGTTATGTATAGCCACAATAGGAAAGCCGTTCTTACGACTTGGGGGAAGAGTTGTCGCCTTCGAGCCTTGTTCAGTACAAAGAATGTAAGTTTATTCTTTTCCCATGTTGATATTAACCTGTTTACTCATGTTGCAGATATGTGTGCTGGTGAGGTATATCCTGCTAAGCTATTAGCTCAAGTAAAGGCCAAAAAATCAAAGGCTAACAAGCATGTGGCCATTGCATCCACCATTCAACCAATAGTCGTGAAAAAGGTGGCCAAAGACATAACCAAGCAGCTTGTAGCGTAACAAAAGCTTCTCAACCGGCTAAGAAGCGGAAGAAGGATTTGCTAGCCGAAAATGAAATAGCTCATTCGAGGGAGGTTACTATCACGATTGTTTAAGATGTTTTACCTACTATAGAGCCGAGAGAAGAGGATAAGCAGATTCGGCCCCATAGTGAGGCTGATGTCATTATTGCCAAAGTGTTGTCCCTGAAAGTAGAGGTGGTGCCAAGCAACAATAAAAGATCGAGGAAAGAACTCGTCGGCTAACCAACTACCAAAAAGTCCAAAGATTTGGACGAGAGGTTAAAGGAGGCAATGTGTAATAAAGCACTCAGCATCAGCAGTGCCAAATTCATCCCCAATAAGGAGGTTGGTGAGTACTACATTTCGTGTTGGAACCACACAATTTTGGACACCAACTCGGCCTTGGGTGATAGGACAAAGTCCTTGGCTTTAATGGAAGGAGTAATTTTTCCTAAGGATAAAGATTTTATGAAGAAGGATTTTGATAGAGTCAGCGGTTACAATAAGGCCCATATTGTAGCCAAATTGTATGATGTGAGTATCCATAACCATTACTTTTAATCATCAAATTCATTCAGGTTACTAACTCATTTCCTTTTCTAGATGAGCAACCATATTTTGATGTCTTTGGACGAAGCCAACAAAGAGGTAAAGAAGGTAATATCTTTGGTTGTATTTATGTGTTGTAACGAATCATTCTTGATTAAGTAAGTTTGTTGCAGAGAGTTGAGGATGCATATAATGAATCAAAAGCCTAGACTGTTGCTACTGAGAATGCAAGGATAAGGGTTGAGATTGAGGTGAAAAAGCTTTAAGAAGACTTTACTGCTAGGAAGTCAGTGCATGCCCTTACTACTGATGAAGTCTCAAGCCTAAGGCTAAAATGGAAGAATAGTACAAAGAGTTTGAAGGCCTAAAAGAGGAGTTGCAGAAGAAGAAAGAAGAGTGTTGAGGCTTGGGCCAAACTCTTTGTACGAGGAGCAAGGAGGAAGATCAGCTCAAAATGTCGATTAAAGAGTTAGGGACCAACAACTTGAACTTACAGGGCCGTATCGCCGAATTGGAGGAGACTTTGAGGAGAGGACCATCAATCGAAGAGGCTCTTGATATAGTTACTCCTAGTCGGCAATACGAGAGGCTTTTACGGAAGAAGTTATTGGAGGGGTTTCAAGTGGCAAGAGAGGAGATCTTGAAGCTTCACCTTGATTATGATCTCTCATGCCTTGACTTCATCGATGTCAATGATAAAGTGAGCAGTACTAATGAAGACGATGAAGATGAGGCGAGTACCGAGATTGCTGATAGCGAAGCTCACACTAAGGATCTGGGAGAAGACGAGAACCCATGTACCGAGAAAGCAGCTTGCTCAGAGATAGCCCTAGCCTCCTATCCATGAATTACTTTTACAGATTTTAAAAGTAGGCCATAGGATTTTTTGTATTCTTTGTACCTTGTGTTCTCTTATGTAATTGTTTGAATGAATTGTTAGGCCATACATTTGTAACCGTATTGTTTGAATGAAATATCCTTCATATGATTGTTTTTAGTATGTTTTAGTTCATTTACTGAGAGTTCCCCGTGTTCTATTTCACACATCCTTATTCGTCAGCATGTTTTAGCTCATGCAAGTTATCTTTCAATAGGTTTTATTTCACATGCCCAATTATTTTCTTGACATGTTTTATTTCACCTGCCTAACCATTTTTCGGCATGTTTTATTTCACACGCCCAATTATCTTTTGGCATGTTTTATTTTACATGCCAAATTTACACCTTTATAGGCATTGTCCATTAGTCGTTTTGAGGCATGGACTAGCTGCATTACTTGGCTGTAAGATTAATTTACGCTGTTCATTAGCCGCAATAGACTATAACTTATTTACTCGTCATTAATAAGAAGAATAAGAAACATGAGACCTCAAACCTAATTTTTGTAAATAAAAGGCATCGTAGTCTTATAAGTTTGTTGGCTGTTACCTTACAAATAAGCTGAGCTATTAATTGAAGTATAATTTTAAATTCTCAGTGTTCCACGCTCAAGGGATAATGGATCCATCCAATCTCTCTAGTCAATAGGCCTACTCACTGATGACTTTCCGGATCCTAACAAGATCCTCTCAGTTTGTGCCAAGCTTCCCTTGATTTGCTTGCGCGCTAATAACTTCCATCTTTCAGCAAATTAGATCCTTAGGTTGAAAAACTCTATGCTTCACTTTCTGATTGTAATACCTTACTGCTCTATACTAGTATGCCGCGATCTTAGCTCTTGTAATATCCTGAATTTCATTGATAGTGTCTAAATTTGTTGTTAATCTAACTTCATTAACCATAACATCAAAATTCTGAATCTGTAGATTTGGAAAATCCAATTCAATCAGCAACACGGCTTCCATGCCGTATGTTAACCTAAAGGGCATTTCCCTAATCGCAGTTCTGTAAGTGGTTTGGTACCCCCATAAAACATTTGGTAGTTCATCGACCCATTTCCCCCTAACTTAATTTACTTTCCATCTTAAGCTGTATAGTAATATCTTATTTACGGCTTCAACTTGTTCGTTTGTATGGGGGTGCACTACAAACGTATAGTCGAGGTGAATGTCATACTTTACATAGAATGCTCGAAACTTATTTTTGTCAAACTACGGGCCGTTATCCGTAATTATTATGTAAGGAACTCCAAACCTTGATATGATAGAGTTGAAGACGAACACTTCCATTTTTTATTTGATTATCTTCTCCACTACCTTGGCTTCTACCCATGTGGTAAAGTAATCCATAGCAACAATGACAATTGTCGCTGGGTAGTAGACTTTGGAAATGGTCCGAGAATATTTAGGTCCTACTAGGCGAAGGGCCAAGAGCTAGTTAGGCTACATAACTCAATTATAGGTGCATGACTCAGCAATTTGTGCTTTTGGCATTAGGGACTGTGCCGGACAACTTCCTTTGCATCTTCTCTCATAGTTGGCCAGTAATAGCCGAGTTAGAATGCTTGGACATATAGTGTTTGTACTTTTACATGATTACTACATACGTCACCATGCAGCTTAGATAATACCCTCTAGGCATCTCTTGGAGGAAGGCATCAAAGGTAAGGTTGTGATATGCTATGTTTATACAACTGACCATCAATCAGTGTATAGTTAACGGCTTAGTATACTAATCTTCACGCTCCTTTCTTATTATCAGGGAGAGTACCATCTCTTAGATAATGCATTAGGGGATCTATCCACGATTCATCTCTCGGGTAAGGAGCCAACTCATAGCTCTATGAGAGTGTGGATAAACTTTTCTATGAAAGAAACTTAACGAAATGTTTATCGCTTAATTTAAAGAATAGCATATTAGCCAACTTCAACAACTTGTCAGCTGTAATATTCTTGCTTCTCGAAATTTTATGTATGGAGAAAGATTAGAATTCTTCTGCGAGTGTTTATACTACTAGTAGGTACTTGCTCATGTCTTCTTCCCTTGCCGTATAACTTCCTATCACCTCTTTCACCACCAATTGGGAATCAGAGAACACTTCAAGTTTTTTGACACCAATTTCTTTTGCTAGTTTTAAACCAGCGATTATAGCTTTATGCTTTGCTTCATTGTTGCTGGCCAGGAATTCGAATTTCAGAGTGTAATGAACTTTGACATTATAGGGGCCATGAAGAACTAGGCTTGCACCACTTTCTTCTTGCATCAAAGAACCATCCACATAAAGGAACTAGATAGGTTTCTCGACAAACTCCACATAATCTTCCTCACCAGTAAATTTGGCTAGAAAATCTACCAGTACTTTAGCCTTTAATGTTGTTTTAGGTTTATATTGTACACCATGGGCCCTAAACTCTAGGGCATACTTCATCATCCTCTCCGAGGAATTGGGCTGTTGCAATGCTTGCTGCAATAGTTGATTGGTGAGAATAATGATCTGGTGAGCTTCAAAATACGAATTTAACTTTCTTACTAAGAGAACCATTACTAATACAAACTTTTCAATCTTTGTATATTGAAGCTTCAACCCCTATAGAACATGACTCACATAATAAACGGGTTGATGCTCTTTGCCATCAATTCAGACTAATACAGAAGAAAGAGCTCAGTAGCTGATTGACAAGTACAAATATAAATTTTCTCCAAAAATGGGTGTTGAGAGTGTTGGGGGTGACGCAAGAAATTCCTTAAGCTTGTTGAAAGCTCTTTCGCAGTCATCAGTCCAATTGAATTCTTTTGGATTCTTTAAAATTTTAAAGAATTTTGTGCACTTATCTGTACTTCTCGACATAAATCTGTTAAGGGTAGCAATTCACCCAGTGAGTTTCTATACTTCTTGGACCATGTGAGGTGATTCTATGTTCCTTATGGCTTTAATCTTTCTCAGGTTGGCTTCAATACCGTGTTGAGTGACCATGTAACCTAAAAATTTTCCTCATGTTACCCTAAAGACACATTTTTATAGGTTGAGTTTCATGTTGTATCTCTTAAATGTGGCAAACGTCTCCTTTAGGTTGGCAAGATGCCAATCTTCCTTCACGCTCTTCATAATCATGTCATCAACATATACTTCAACGTTTATGTGAATTTAGGGTATAAACATCTTGGTAACAAGTCTCTAGTATGTTGCACCGGCATTCTTGAGCCTAAAGGGCATTACCATATAACAATATGTTCTAAAATTGGCAACGAAAGACATGTAGACTTCATTCTCCTTATCCATCTTGATCTGGTTATAACTACAGAAAGCATCTATAAAGGAAAGTAACATATGTCCAGTGGTTGCATCTACCATTTGATTAATTTTTGGTAGTGGGAAACAGTCCTTAGGACAGGCCTTCTTAAGATCTATAAGGTCTATGCACATTCTCTACTTGCCGTTAGAGTTCTTAACTAGTACACAATTGGTTAGCCAAGTCGAATAAGACTCTTCCTGGATAAATCTTACCTTCAATAACTTATAGACTTCTTCCTCAATTGCTGCTTATCTCTTTAGCACAAAATGCCTCTTCTTTTGTTGGACCACCTTTATGTTCAGATAAATTTGGAGCTTGTGTACCATAACTTCTCTCAGGATACCCGACATGTCTGAAGGAGACCATGCAAACATATCAGCGTTGGCTTACAAGAAGTTGATCAAACTCTACCGAGTATCTGTTGACAAGGGTTTCCTGATTCTCATTGTTTTCCTTAGGTCATCCCTTAAATGAATTTCCTCAGTATCACTCTCGACATTCTTGATGCCAATTGACTTGCCTTCTAGATAGATTTTAACTTGAAATATTTTTTCTTGTCTTAAGGCCCTTATGTATAAGGATTGTGCTAATTGCTAATCCCCTTTGGATACGTTGACTCTTGTAGGAGTAAGGAACTTGGCTTTAAGATGTGTAGTTGAAGGGATAATGCCAAATAGATGTTGGTACGACCATCCTATTATCATGTTGTATAGGGACCAACATTTTATGACAAGAAAGTCTATTTTATCCTCTGCAACATGCTCGTCATTACCGATTTGTATTGGCAAAGAAATGACTCCAGCTACTTAGATGGGTTGATTGTTGAAGGCATAGAGATCATACTTGTAAGACCGTAGCTGTGCTTCGATCTTAGGCCTCATTTGGTCAAAGGCATGCTGAAAAATGATGTCGGCTAAACTTCCTATATTAATAAGAATCTTCTTGACTTCAAAGTTGGTGACTCTCGCATTGATGACGAGTGCATTGTTGTGTGGCATCTGGACGCACTCAAAATCTTCCTTTCCAAAAGATATTGTATTATCGACCCTAACTTTTTTGCCTTGAATATTGTAAACGTAATTCTTAGCATTAATTGAGTTCGAAGAACTCGACTGGCCTATAGTAGGTCTACTGACAATGGTGTTGATTACTCCATTAGGTACTTTATTGGAATTCACATCCCTTGCATCTCTCATGGTTGATACCGGCCGTATGTCATTCTCTTGTTCCTTATGTCTCCTCTAAGACGGTTTCTCAATACTCTTGGCATCATGCGCTAAGAACTTTTGCAAGTGCCCACGTTAGATCACATCTTCAATTGTGTTTATGAGTTGAATGCACTCATTTGTAGTGTGACCTTTGTCACAGTAGAAATCACAGTATTTATTAGAGTTTCTCCTCTAAGGATTCCCTCTTATTATTTTCGGCTACTAGAGGATGCCTCTCTCCTTACGAACCTCCATCAAAATGTCAAAAATTGGACAATTGATAAGTGAGTAGGATGAATATGTTGAGACCCTCGGTCTCTTCCTTTCGGCATCTGAACTCTGGTCATTGTCCATGCCGAGTCTATCTTTTGCACTTTCTTGCCTATCATTCTTTCCATCTCCTTTGCTCCAATCAGCCTCTCACCGTGCCTTTATGTTGTCTTTCTGATAGATGTATGAGGTGGCTTTAGCCTTGAACTTGGCGAAAGTTTTTGGTTTATTCTTTGCGAGAGACTTAAAAAAGTCTCCATGGGGCTCGACTCTATCAATTACGGCATTGAGGGCTACACTCATATCCAATTCTGGGATTTGAACCATCTCGGCCATAAATCTGGCCAAGTAATCCTTGATCGACTCATTAGACTTATGTTTGATGGTGTTAAGGATTGAAGAATCCTTAACATAAAGTTTGCTTACAAAGAAGTGTTGAAAAAACACTTCTGCTAGTTCATCGAAACAGGAAATGGTATTTGGTTTCAAATGTTTGAATCATGTGTTAGCTACATTCTTCAATGTTGAAGGAAAAGCTTGACAGGCCACTACATCACTCAAACCATACAACTTGACCAATGTACGGTAGTACTCTAAGTGGTCTTTAGGGTCCTTTGTTTGATCATAAGTCTCAAACTATGGTAACTAGATGTGTCAAGGTATCACTTCTTTTAAAATCTCTGGAACAAAGGGACTCTTTAATTTAGAACTGCTTGCTTGGGGTAGCAAGGGTGTTGACATGCAAAGGACTCACATGGTGCACCTACTGCGATTGTTTGCTTTTATCATTCTTTTGAAAAGTAGGAGCTAAAGGTCCTATCATATTCTCGGCTTGCTTTTTATGCAACTTAGGTGAATAAATTTAATCGTCGCTATGTTTAGCGTCGTGATGGCCTTGGTCTTTGTTTGAGATCGGGTATAAGAGGATATTACTATGGAAGAGGTTAAGGATTTGCTTATGTTTTTTGTTTAATTCTTAGTTTTTTTTTTTTTTTTGTTAAGTCAAGGCAGAGTTACTCGAGCCTAGCCAATCGCTGCTCATCGGTATGCCGACTCCCTTCTTCAAGGTATTGGGAGGAAGTGCCAGCACCTCTACTCTTAGATACTCTTGTTTTAGCCATGTGGGTGTGTTTAGACAAAAAACAGACGGTACCAATTGTTGATGGTAAATTTTGGGAATTGAAAATATCCTGTAAAGATAAAACAAATACTTGGTATCGGGATCAGTCCAGTACGATTACTCTAATGACTAAGTTAGTGGCTTAGAATGAAAACAATAAAGTTGAGAAGTTTAAGAGTTATCCGATGTCTCTTACCAGGTTCCTTTTTTATATTTATAGGAGACTATCATGTTTGAAGGAGCAGTTATTGGAATAACTATCAAGACCAAGACACGTAAAAGTTTCTTAATCGGATACTTTTCCTCAAATGTAGGAAGAGTAGGCAGTTATGTAATCATAACCGTGCTTATAATAACTGTTTGTGCCATGAACTTGACTTCAAATCTACGATGGATCAAAGTTACTCAGTATAGTGCCGAGAATATCGATTACTTGGAGAGGTGTTGAGAAATTATATTGTGCGACCTATCCGCAGTCGAATAGATGATAAAGATGGAGACGAAAACTGACTATCAACATAGAAGTATATGCATATATACATAATATTGAGTGTACTTACTTTATTATACTTATATGCAAAATAATAAGGGGTATATGTATAATATAGTATACGTATAAATATATATATACCTAAAAACATATAAGTATATATAATAATATACTAATATTCTAGAATAAGTTGATAAATAAAGTGATATATATATATGTATATATATATATGCTGGACGTGAACTATATGAAGGGAAGAAAGGTGATTTCCTACTATAATTTAGTAATTAATTATTTTATAAAATTATAAATGTATATAAAATATTATGGGATTGGTAAAACTATAAAAATTGAACAAAATAAGAAAATAGTATTGTATGCCAATAGGAAGCTGCTACATTAGCACCCCAAATTATTTAATCAAAATAAAAAAAATTATAAAAAATAATAAGGAAATAGAAAAATAATAATAATAAATTAAGTAGAAAATTTTAAATATAACAAAAAGTGAATTAAATAAGAATTTAACCTTAAAATAGTAAAATAAGTAAGTAATTATAAAATAGACTAAAAAATAAGACGTCGAAAATATAAAATCTAGAAATTAATTAGATCATAAATTAATAAGGAAAAGCTTAAAATAATTTAAAAATATTTGGGCTAAAATAATAAAATTTCTAACATTTTTAGCTCAAGATGAAAAATGCGGGTTACAATATCTAAAACGGACCTTGCTATGTAAAATTACACTAAAAAATGATAAAAATCAATTATAAGTTCATAAAAATTGAAACTAGAATGAAAAAGTTACATGTGATCGATGAAAAAGCAAAAATCGAGGATTTTATATGAATAAATAGCCAATTTAGGTTGTTATTACTAAGTAAGTGTATAGACTAGTCATTTCACTTAAATACTTATTATTTTTCATATTTCCTAAATGTTAGGTGATCTTGATACGACTATTGACTTACTAAGTAGACTATTACGACTGTTAATAAACCCTATGACCGAGTGAGTACTTTCAATGACTCTATACTTATTTTGTGCTTGTAATTAGTGTACTTAAAGTAAATATTAATAACTTGATACATAGGGGTTTGGGTTATGCATGTGCTTGAATATTGGCTATGTATTGTGTAAAATGTAGTGAAACATAATAGCTGAATAATTGGCTGCTTGATTTATTATTGCATAATTAAATGGTTTGTTGATATTGGTTGATCATCTCAAAAATTAACTTAATCATATCCAATTTAACTTAAATTAAATAAATCATGCATAAGCACGAACATTGCATATATAGTTCTAGCAGTCACCTTACATGGTTGGTAATAAAAGGGTCTTGTAAAGATGTGATTCTCATACGATTTGATTAGTATAGTAGAGGAGCATTAGTACAACAAGACCCTATCCTTGGCACACAGGTTTACCTAGTGCCAAACGTGCTAACCGTAGGTAGTTGGGGGTCGAGTTTAGAGACTACCGTCGTAAGGCGTAAGTGTGGATTACGGGGGCTACCTCATCACTAGACTTAGGAATTTATGTATTACTAGATTTTTGAAATAGAAACATATTTTGTGAAATATGAAACTTCTATATATGGTTAAAAACCTAGGTGCTAGGTGTTAGGTGCTAGGTGCTAGGTGTTAGGTGTTAGGTACTAAAACCTGGTTGCGATTGGTACCGATGTATCTCCAATCTTTACTTCAGAGGGTATTAAATCCAATGTTATATGCAGCATTGGTTAACTGCATTTATTGATTGGCATACTACATGTTCATCATTTATATGTTGTTAATTAATTGTTTAATAACTTACTTATCATATAGTATAAAGGATATTTTACTGAGCTCTTGTAACTTACTCCCCAATAGTTTACAGGTTACTAGAAAATCAACCATGGGTTAAGAGTTGAGTGATGAGTGCCAACATTGAGATGCATAGAAGTTGGAATTTGAAGATAAAATGCATAGCTAGTTTGAATTATTGCATATAATTATTAATACTATATTTAGATTTTATAACTTTTGTAAGTTTAAGTTTTAGATCTTTACTACATAATCTTATCATTTGATAGGGAATACCAATTCTCTATAGTTTTGAGAAACTGTGGAATATTAGATATCTACAGTTATTTGTATATTACAATAAGTTAACAAGTTAAAAATTGAAAAACCTAGTGGATAATTAACTAAAGTCTTGCAATCTCTAACTCACAAGGCAATTTTCGTATCATGGATGCACATGTGATATGAAAATTTTAGACAATTCTACTAAACCCTCTTTAGGGTCTTGACATATACGTAATGGCTAATGCTTATAATATTATGGAAATTATTGATTGGATTCTAGACTACAATTGGATTATTCAACATGGGTTCAATAGAGTAGTCAATAAGCTAGATGTTTCAAAAGTGCATGGAATGTAAGTGGAAAGTTCCTTCCTTCTACCTATATATATAGATAGGTATATATAGTTTCCTTTTTCCTTTTTCTATTTTGAGGGAATTCATCAGGAAAAGGAATAGAAATGAAAAAAAAAAAATTCCCCTAAAGTACTACTCTTGGGAAAATAATCCCAAGAGCATAGCACTTGAAATCATCTCTTAAAGAGGTAATTTAAATTGAACTAAAATCGCCTCTTCAAGAAGTGATTATAAGCATCTTATTAAAAATCGCCTCTTAGCCAAAAACATAAGATTACCTCTTAAAGAGGCAATCAAAACCAATACACAACACATGCAAGTACCCAATTTTACATAAATGAAGCAAATACCCTAATTCAATCAACAAAACAACACTTTAACCAAATTTCACATTCATAGTCACAACTAGCTCCTTATAACAAAATCCAAACACCCTAAAACTATATAAGTAAAGCTATACTATTATTCAAAATTATCAGTACTTGTAAAGCAAAAAACTATACAATGTCTATATTTTGTACATGTTAATATCATTGGCAACTACATTAGAGCAAATGATAGATAAAAGATTAGAAAATCACAATTAAGCAATACGAAAGTTTCATTACTCTAATCATGTATATATAAAATGTACATCAATTACAATCAAAATTTTCAAATAGCTACAACTTTTGATAATCTAAGGCTATCTTCATCGTCAGTGTATATAGGCATGCATCTCCTATATATCTATATCAGGTTGAGACTACACCATCTAGTCTACCTCCTATTGTATGATCGATGCACCATCCTTTGTATATGTACTGGAGTAGGTTACGTGCATAGGGATCAAAATAAGCTTAGCCTGTATGAGCCCCTTGCTCATATCTTCGTTGTGAACTTTAGCTGGTCTCCTAAGTAGAGTAAGAGGAGTGTAGATCTGATTGTTGAAGCTCTCTTTAATGAAGGGTATTTGAAACTAAAACTTAAGCACTGTAAGAGATGCAGGGGACGAGTAGTGTTGAGGTGAAAGATTGTCTCTAATGCTTAACTTAATTGGTCAGTGCCCTCACTCTCTACCCCATCCATGTCTTCGTCCTTAATAGTGCCCTCCATGCTATGGCTCATGTGGTGGAGAGTCTTCTCGCTTAGTATTTGATCTAAGCTCAAGTACATTGAGTAAATGGGTGCCCCTGACCTACTAAATGCCACTGTCCACCCTTAGCAGCTTTGCCATGATATCCTCTTATGACATTTAAGGTAGCTTATGTATAAAATCTGTTTGCATGTCAAAAATAATAGTTTAGTTAGCATATGACAACAAAAATGAATAGGTGTTGAGAATAATAAAGCTGGATATGTACCATATATACCTAGGAGGCAACTATAACTATTTTCCCCTTTTTATCGATGCATGGTAGAGCACGATACGGTTATCACCTCAAATATTTGCTCATTGTAATAAAAAATCATAACACAATGACCATTAGCTACTTTGCATCACCTATCAAACTTCTGGTTGCCATATTTCATCGATACCTTACCCATGCCCATCTATGTAGCTATCACAATCCAACCCTAGTTAAAGTAATTGCTGCAATTATAGAACATCTTCTTCATTAGTGTAGCAACAAGCAAGTTCCAAGCGTCCCTCAATGCACTATTATAATTCTCAGCAATATTTGTGATCCTATGACCAAAATGAGCTCCATCATTGTATGTTAAGTCTAAATCCTTGGATGTGATTCTCTAAAGTATACTTTGGTGTGAGAACTCATCGTTTTGGCCTCATTGTAGTACATGCAAAATTTGCGAAGTTGCAATTGGTACATAGCTTTTTATTAGTTCATTGAATTTCCTGTTCTTCGCTCAAGAATTGCAGTTACTAGCAATGTAGTAGATACACCAGCTCCATGGCTAGCCATTTGATCACATTGCATTCTTACCCTCAATTACAGACCATATATTAGTATGACTATTAGAGATCAAACATATGTCTGTCCGATTCTTTATAATGTACATGAGAACACACTTCAAGAACCATCTCTAACTATCCTGACATTCTTCATCTACAAGTATAAGTCTTAATAGGACCATATGTCTGTCTGGTTCTTTATGATGTATATGTGAACACACTTCAAGAACCATCTCCAACTATCCTAACATTCTTTAGCTATAAGTAGAAATCCTAATTGGACGATATGATTTTCACCATCAACCTCAGTCACTATGAGTAGCTTGTGCTTGTACTTTTTGTATAGAAACCTACTATCAATGGTGATCACTAGCTTGAAAAGAATAAACTAGTTAGTTCACCCACTTACATTAAGATAAGTTATTACATAACCAGAGTTACAATTAAAAGGCTATATAGAACATCATAAAAGAATCTTAATAATAATGTTAGGATTTCATATTTAGAATATTAAATTCAATATTTAGAAGATTTTGAATCTCTACATAAAAAAATTATATGTTCTTAGAATTAGGACATAACAACCAGCTATGTGTCTATAATTTATATAAGCACACCGAGACTTAGAATGTGTTAATATCTACAACAAATGCACTTACTATGCTAATCACATTAATAATATAATGGGGTCATTAATCCCACTAATACAATAACATCTCCTCAATTAACTACAAGTGGTTTAAACGAGTTTACAACATCTAAGAGAGATAAATGAAATCATAAGTAAACATTAGGTCCATTCTTAACATCAACATTAACTAAAATAACTAAGAGGTCCACAATCATCTATAAAAGACACCACGACTAACAGATCACTCGTCTCTACAAAAGAAGTCATAACTAATGTTCTCCTTATGGTCATGGCATGCATTAGCATGTACGCCATCATAGAAATCATATTTATACTCATCACATACACTTGAAAATAGATTAAGGAAGGAGCCAAAGTAATGTCTCCAAATCCTCAAGAAGTATCTAGCATAAAATAGATTTGCAGTAATACAAATAACCTAAATTTCTTTGATATTTTTGGAGTTTAATATGTGGAAAAGATATATTTTGTGTGTTTTCTTGATATGGTATATGAATTGAAATATAATTAAGAATATGAAGAACTGGTCAAATTAGGATTCAATAGTTGATTCTCTATCATATCTATACTCAACTATACACTTGTAGTAGCACCACTACATAGGTTTACACCACTATTTATATACATTTTTATAAGAAAATGCTCTAGTAGTTAATCCACCATGATTAGTCCAATAACTATTCACTTACTAATATTGTACTTTTACGTGTTTAGATACTATTTAATATCCATTATGATACTTTACATTTGAAGTATACTATTCGATATTTAGTACTTTTACTTATTATATAAATAGTTCACAACAATATCTATGAATAGTTTACAACAATATCTAATTAGTAAATAAAGGTAATTAATGAAATGGTATCGGAGCCAATCACATTAGTTCTTAGGTGCAACAAGGAGACTGTTTAAATATATTTGATTCAAATAAACATCTAGAAGACTGTTTTGCTTGTAGAATATATATATGATATATGCATAAATATAAATATATATATATATAATCAATCTCTCTCTCTTTCTCTCTCTCTCTCTCTATATATATATATATATATAATGTAGTGGTACATTGTACAACAAGATCAAGATGAGAGGTTAAGATTAAAGACATCATGCTAAGCTTTAAATCCATGTTTGTTGATAGGTAATTTTAGACATAGACCCCCCAACCTAAGCTAACATATTTAAGATATGGGTCGAGCGCTTTAAGCCCAATCCAACCTACCTTACCAAGTCGAGCATCTTGTAGCTTAAATGTCTATCATGAAATTAAGGCTAAGCAACTAAAGGGCTCTACTGAGTTCATTTGAATCAACAACATGGAGTCTGACCTTACTAAGTGGACCTTCAAGTCCCTAAGAACTTAGACCCTTAGGCTTATAATGGTTAAGCCCAACCGATGGAATTCAAACCATGATGTACAGGAATAGTTTAATACAAATGACAAGAAGGCAACTATGTCCAACAACTTCTACTAAATCTGAAGTACGTTACGGATCTTGACGATGGCATGACATACTTGTTGAAAATAGCTTAGATAATCCTCCATAAATTGAGGATGAGGCCTCTCGGTAACTTATTTACACTCTTACACACTTTACCTACATTATGCTCACTTTCTCTACAAAAATTATTGACTTAGACATTAGAGTTGCCATGTTGGAACATTCTCCGGTACCTCCTTTAACCTAACATACGCTCATTTTGCAAGTGATCAATCGCTCCTTCAAGACTCTTAAACACCTCTCTAATATTCAAACAAAACAATGTCATTTTAACTTATTTGTAATTCAATAATCTTTAGTTAGGTGGTTTACATATGACTCCAAATATCCTAGTGAAGTAGATCAATTTAAGCTACTCAATAATTGAAAATAGATCAAGATCGATAAAGGGCAGTAAGGCAATTAAGCAAGGGTAGTTAACTAGGGGGTGGTTGGTTGGACTGAATAGGTTAAATCGACCATGGGTGGTTAACAGTCGATCACATGAAGTGCTAATCATCCAATGTTTTACTTATTTTGCTTGTTAATTTTATTATATTGTCTTGTTATTTAGTTTTGTCATATGTTTATAAAAAGACTTTATATATAAATATAATAGATGTTACATCAAACGATTTTAAAACAAGAGAGAAGAAAAGAAAAGATGGGAATTGACAAATTGCGCATGTTATATAATCAAGATAAGAAAAAAATAAATAACTTTTGCTTATATTCCATGAAAATCAAACTTCGGTTTCAATACTTTTGATCATATTCTACTTTAATATTATGGCTAATAAGGTGAAGCAAACATTCAAATAAATATTTACTACAATGAAATTCATATGAAGTAAACTTTAGAATGTAAATTTCTATCACATCATTGGTAATATTTATTGTAATGAATAACTTTTCTTTTCCTTATAATGAATAACTCTTGTCATTCTATTCCAAAAACTAAGTGTTAAAATCTCCATGTCCTTTATATTTCTTGTTATTAGCAAACTTAGAGCCTATACACCCTAGTTGATTGTTTGGTTATCTTTTGAATAAAGTTTGTTTTGAAATAATAATAGAAGAAAATGGTATAACTGTTCTTTTAAGTAGATAGAGAATCATGGATTTTCACAAAATATAGTATTTTTAGCTAATAATGCCTAATTAAATCATTAAGAGAATGCCTAAAAAAAAGAAAAAAAAGTATAGATGCGAAGCAAATCAACTAGTGATAGAAAAGAAACCAAATTAAGGTTATATTAGATAATAATGCAAAATTAATATGTAATCAATTTAAAACTTCAAAAAAAAAAAAAAACTTAGCCATAACTAAGCTAAAAAAAAGAAAAGAAAAAGGAATTATACACTTTCTTATCACCATTTGCTATAAATGGAGAGACGAAAATCATTAAGAATCATGTTAATTAAAGATTATTATGCATTTTCTTTGTTTAAGAGTTTGATTAATTAAAAAAAAATGTGAAGCAAAAAGAAAGCTAAAATACGAATTCTTACATGTTATAACTCATAGCTAACTTCAAAACATAACTTATCTTAGGTGTGTGCAAAAGTTTGAAAGACTAAAAGGCAAGCAACTCTAACATTTGTACCCATCCTTATTAGCTCCTTTGCCCTTATAAGGAAAGAGGGAGGGATCACGATAGGTTCATGATCAATGATTCTCTACTTATTATAAGTGTTCAATGTTCTTATTACTAAGGGTTCCTTCTTTAATGCTAAGTTGGGCTAATAACTTAGTTAACCTTTTTTCACCAAACTCAACTCTAAGATTGTCACATTCTAGCTTAACACAGGATGTATCATCACACAGAAATATCTGTTGAAAACTTAACTTAACTTGCTCATTTATTAAAAGAAAACATTGTTTACATGATAAAGGGGTTGCTATATCGAAATCCAATAGGATATTCTGCTAAAAATTATGCATATAACATAATATTTACATTAAAACATGAACCAGCTTTTTCCTTTGTCATCTTTACAATAATAAGATTCTTGACTTAGTATAGGTTCTATATAAAAGTCATTGACTTTGACTTATGCTCTCAGTATATATATCCCCCCTTAGTGTTGAGCCCTTTATGATGTAGTTAACCTGAGGATAAAACATTTTATCTCCTCAGCTACTGAAGCTGAGTGAGAGTGGATAACAAACAACATAATATAGAAAATATGATAGACAATATTGCATGTCACAATTGAAACATTTCAATCATAACTTGTAGATTTTACTTCACATATACATCTACCCAACTAGGCATTTATTGCTAACAATGCAACATGCTATGCTCATGCACATGGCATGCATTGGTACTGATATCTTATGCCCTCCAATCTTCTTCTAGTTAGTTGACATAATCGGGCATTTGGACACAACGTCCAAGAACCAATAGGTAACAAGGAGCTACTTAGGAGTAGGACTCCTACCAAATTAGACTACACACTATAGGTTATGATTTTTAAAAAGGGCAACATGGAGCTACCTAGGAGTAGGACCTCCAACTTTGCTTTACAAAATTAAACTACATACTGTAGTTCACCAAATCAAAGGGGCAATATTGCTAAATTAGATCAAACACTGTAGTCTACCAAATCAAAGTGGCAACATTGCTAAATTAGACTACACACTGTAGTTTACCAAATTTGACTATCAAAATAGTCACAATGTTCAAGTAATGCAATCTATATACTTCCAAAAAATGAGTTCGTAAAGCCATGCTTTTTCTATGATCACTTAGAAGCCTCATTCTAAAAGTTCTGACTTATAGGTCCCTTTTTTGTGCTATGCCATGCTATGGTATGCAATAGTAACTTAAGTGCATCACTCAACACAACCAGTCTTTCAATTTTATTTGACTTAGTGATCTGATTCTAGTTTTCGAACTCTCTCTAACGAAATTCTAGTATATTACTTAGGGTTCACTTAGGTGAAGACTTAAAAGATTGAGTTAGCAATCACTCAACTTTCCTAGTTAGCACAATCAATCGTAAGCAAAAATCATCATCCAACATAGCAGCATAACAGTTTAACCAAGATACAGTTTTTGTTATTCAAAATCACCACATTAGTATCCACTATAGTAGCATATCAATTTACTCAAGATATATTCGTATTCAATCAACACAGCATCAAACAGTATACAGTGTTATGAGTAGCAATATATCTACTCTAAGCATAAGTTAAATCCACTTACTTGGACTTAGTAATAGCGCAAAATCCTATACTTTGTGATGTGGTCCTTCCTTTACTTATCATACCTGTGAAAATATAACATAGTCTTCAAATTAAGTGGGTTGAACCCGAACTATTATAAGCTTTCATTTCTACATTTTTAAACTTCGTTTGATCGTATCTTACTCATTTATTATTCGATTTCAGTAAACTTTATATCGTCACAATTTTTATTTCGAGTGCTATTGATATACATTAAGAATCAAGACTAATCAATATTGCTAAATATCGAAAAATACCCTTTCGTATTATCAATTCGACCATACATTAATGTAACTTCATAATTAACTCAAATGAACCCTAAATTTCCTCATTTCCTGAGCTGGTCAACTTTCATTATGTACCCAAAAATACTAATTTTTTGCACATTTAACAACTATCACATTAGTACTAATTACTATATCATATATTAAGCCATTATATAATCTTATATTAGGAAAATACATAATAGATAGTATACAAGCTTGATTAATTTCACAAAAAATCCTATAGACTCACAAAAATATGTAGGTTAGTTATTGGCCATGAATTACACTAAACTAGCTATTATCTATTTTTATGAAAATAGCAATTTTAGCTTAAAATAATAGAAAATTAAGGAAAATAAATAAATTTATATGTGAGATAAAAATTAAGTATTCTAAATATCATTATAAACATCTAAAAGTCTAAACATGTAGGGATCATTCATTAATTTTATCAAAAACCATTTATTTCAACAATTTAGTAAATTTGACAATTTTTTTCAAAATAATTATAAAAAATATTAAACATGCTTAATTTTGAAAATTATTGTCACCAAAATTAAATATATATATTAGGGTATTATATATGAAAATTGAGCTTAAAAAAATATCATCTAATATTTATGAAAATTAGTTTAATTTTCGCCCAAATAGGGCATTTTCTTAAGGAACCCATATTGACACTAATTATTGAATCAAAATAAAATTACTACAATAATATACACCTAAAATAACTTTATAAAACCAAATTTCATAATCAATTGATAACATTTGATATTTTTAGCAAATTATATAAATTATAGGTGGAAAATTGGTTCACCTGAACCAACCACCTCCAACTACCACCTAGCCACTGCACCTTGTCAAAACATCTTCTCTGGCCACCATCTGTTGGATCTCCAAGTTGCTCCAATTTAGGTTGTAGTTTGATACACGAATCGTCCTAGACCCATTCCGATCCTATTTCTTATTCTATTTTTATTTTATTTTATTTTCTAATTTTTTCAATTTTTTAAAATTATGTTCTTATGTTTTTTGGTTGCTAAAATATTGTAAATGGGGTTTAGACCCCTATTTATAGGCTTTAGGATTTTTTGCATGTAAAAAAGTAAATTACATATGTCAAATTCACGTTTTCCCATAAGCCATGTGTCATCTCCTCATTAACCAAGTGTTGACTCATTGTTTTCAATTGATATTAGCTTGACATATCATTTGATGACTCATTCATCCAATTTTTTTATTAATTTTCCATTATTTTACCTAGTTTTAATAATTTATTATTATTATATGTATATATTTAATAAATATAATGTATATCACATGTAATACATGTATATTATGTATAATTCAACTTTATTTATTATTTTTGAAAGTTAATTAACTTATTTATAATATCTCGCTATATTTAAAATCTCCAATTTTACGATTATTGGCTTTATTGATAAATTAACGTTTTTATCAAATTAATATTTTTATAAGCCTTATTTTGAGAAATTGAATTTATTTAAATTACTTTGTCTAACTTTATTAACTTTACTCTGAAGTTTGAAATAAAATGGATAACTTAGTCACACTCC
Source organism: Lumnitzera littorea (assembly GCA_024138015.1). Classification (NCBI taxonomy): domain Eukaryota; kingdom Viridiplantae; phylum Streptophyta; class Magnoliopsida; order Myrtales; family Combretaceae; genus Lumnitzera; species Lumnitzera littorea. The sequence continues at coordinate 28,284,003 of JAMXBB010000008.1, forward strand.
CTAAATTTAGGAGCTTGGATTCTAGGGTTATTGAACTGACTCGAAATCTTAGGGTATTATAAAGAATCGATAGAACCTCTAAAAACACACAATTTCTTTTAGAGACTTTTATCTTTAAAAATTTTGATCGGTACTAGTAGATATTGTTACAATTATATTTAAAATTTGTTTTCTTAAAGAAATTAGTATGAAGAAACAAAATTTCTTTAAAAAAGTAATTAGAAATCCCAAAAATAGATACTAATAAGTTAGATTTTAAATTGGATGAGCAAACGAGAATTATTATTTAGTAAAACCATGAAGGTCTATAGAAAATAATTACATAAGACTTTCCTACTCTTGCTTTGTGAAATGGAAAGATAGAAATAGAATTATAATTCTTAAAGAATAGAATAAAGAAGTAATATTTATTCTTTATAGTTCTCACTAACCTCATAGGTATATATGGAAGTATGTTAGAAAAGATCGAAGAACAACTATTACTTTGGTCTTATAAAGGAGTCGTAATTCATTATTTTGTAGTAATGACAATTTTGTGTAATAACTAATCTGCTAACCAATTGCAAGAATAGGTTTATAGGAAAGGAATATCTATTCATTCCACCCTTAGGATCAAACATACCATATTGCCATAAATATTTTAATATCTAAGCAAAAAATAGTAAATAGCTAACAACCAATATCCAAGGTAATAAACATTTATTGGCCAAACCATTTGGCCCAAATGTTTCTAGCTAATATTTAGTTGGTATTAACTACCTTAGTATTATAAACCAATATGAATTCTCTCTCACAATTCACACGAAATTACATTCACATGGGGTATAATGTCTTGCCAATTCTTGAAAATAAGCAATAGTTAAGCTAATAATCACTATGGCTCTTTAGCAATCAACATGGCTCTTTTACGACCATAGCCATTTACGACCACTTGACCCAAAAGTTTTTAAATAATTTTTACTCTGATATTCACTATCTTGATCTTATAAACCAATACAATTTTCTTACACATTCCATATGGGACCATATTTAAATGGGGTATCACAATCTTCTCTTAATTCTTTTCCCTTTCTAATATACACTTTGATTCAGTCCTACTACCCTAGACCTATAGGTCTCTTAGAAGCATGTTTGAAGTCACATACACCATGGTGACAGTAAAAAAAACTTTTAAAGGAAGTGGTTCAAAAATGCCTCCTAGTATTTGTTAGTTTAGCTATCAGCTAGTTTAGGCCTAAGGTATTACAAATATCACATTAGGAGAACTACCTACGTAAAAGGAAAAAGTAGTGAAACTAAGCAAATTTCAACCTAGTCATTTAATATACCAAAGGCCACATACAACTACCCATGAGTTGAATTTAACTTACTTTAATCTCCCATTCGTCCAGCGATACCTTAATCAACCGACCCACTTTTCATCTAATTACCAACTATTAGTTTTCGATCATTAATGTTTATTCTTAAGTTGGAATCCTAGATAATTGACCCCCAAGTTAATAAAGCAATCTAGAATAAATCTAAAATGATTTTAACATGTGATACAAGTAATTGCATGCTCTTCTATGGAAATTAATTAGAGTGTTCATTAGAGAATGGAAAATAAAAGTCCAAGTTCTTAGTATGTTTTTGCCAAGTATAAGCCCTATCATGCTTGATTGATTGTATGTGTAGAACTAGTTAATATACTTAATTTATATCTAACTTAATTGCTTTTTCTTACTTTAGCTAACATTGAGACAATTTGTGTGAATAAGAGAGTGATTATATGGATTTCTGACTGATGTTGATACGAAATTCACAATGCAAGCCTTATGTGTCCTTGCCTACATATTAAGATACATAGTATGTTGCCTTGTCTAGGTTTACGATATGATAACCACCGTTCTACTTTATGATATTCTTTTTTATTCTCTCACGATCTAATATTTTAAAACTCAATTATTGTAATTGAAAGTTTGAGCACTTTTTTGTGATTACCTTGAAGAGTTTCACCTATATTTTTCATTAATAATATTAGTTTTTTTTTTCAAATATAAATTTGGGCCAAGAGGGAGAACTATTAGTGTCGTATAAAGTAAGAAACTTTATGGAACTACAAGAACTAAGAGATTTCTTCATAAAGCACATGGGTTTCATTTTAAAACTAACATTAGTTAGCATTTAATTTTGGTGTGTTTAATGTTTGGTATGTTGTAACTGGTATGGTATCTACATAAATAAGAAGGAGATATATTTTATTGATACGTGGTGTCATATTGTGTTTGTCAAGAATATTTAAAGTATAGAGGAAAATGGTCAAAGTCTCACTTGCTATGAATTATTGGTAAAAGCTATTGAAACATCTAACTTGAAGATTTGCATTAGGTAGTAAGAAGTTAGGGATAAAGAGAAATTAAGGTGGAATTAAGCATCCTTAGTTTGTCTTTTCTTTCTTTTTTAACCTTTTTTTTTTGGCAATTTTTGTCATATTACAACCTTAGGGGAGGGGGGATCCAAACCCATTAGGAGCCTAGTATTTATACTATTAGACTATAATAGTCTTAGCTAAATATTTGTTTTGCTTCGACCTTTTTGTTCTTTATCCTCTTTTCATTTGATCAATAAAGTTTGACTGAGGTCTTAAAAAGAAAAGAAAAAAAAGAAAAACAGAGAAAATTTCTTAAGAAACCTCAATACATGAAAAAGATGATTTTATCATAACAGATTTAGTGTAAACTTAATGTATAAAAAACTAGCTTTAAAGGATTTATTATAAAGTGAAGAAGTCTTTAAAAGAAAGATTCTCAAAATTAGACATCAGCACCAAAACCCACGAATCAAAAAACCAAAATGAACAAAACTTATAAACTTTGGCTTTAAGTGGCTTCTTACTAACACTTTCAATTTTGGAACTCATTCACATTGAGAAAAGCTAAACTAAATCAAAATACTATATTCTTACATTACATGTATATAATATGATTCCTTGATAAATTATGAATATTAGTAAAATACATTCAGTACTTACCTTATATATACTTATCTCTATTCCTATGCTCGTAAGAAGATGTTTGTCCAATAAACTTGTTCACTTAGGCAATTAATTGTTACTTACTACAATAAGAACCCATTTCATTAATTTTATGTTTTAGATGGAAAAAAATAAATACAACAATAACAACAAATCCTTAAGCCTTCTTACATAATATGAGGCTAAATAAATGATCCTGTTTCACTATACATTTTTTCATGCACCATATCTTCATTACTATTTAATAACATTAGATAATTTTATTTTACTTCTCTCCAAGTATGTTTTAGTGTGTCCTCATTTTATGTTAGTTGTCTCTAAAGTATCTTGATTTTTAATGAGTGTATTTAAATCATGTCTCTATATATGGAAAATCTTCTCAATCGTACTTTCCTTGTCTTCTTATCTCTACTACTCTTATTTTTTGCCCTTGTCCATAATTTCTTGCCCAAAATTGTATGGCTATATGATAGAAATACCTTTTAACTTTTATGGGTACCTTTACATAGAACAAGCCCATACATCCCTCTACTTCATCCACCTTGCTTGATTTTTATAAGCAATTTATGTTCAAACTTTTAAAGTGTTGATCATAAAATCTTAAAATTCTCACTTTAATGTACCTTGTTCTCCTACTTTCACAAAGGATTCCACTCATCCTCCTCTTGTCAATAAACTTGAACTTCATATACTCTACTAATTCATGAGAACCAATACCAAATGTTATCCCTCTAATAGTATCTATTATTACACCCTAAAGTAGTAGAGTCATAATAGTCTCACTATGTAAACTAACCTAACATAGTAGCTGACATCACGGTCGCTATTATAGATGTGATTTACACAAGACGTCCATGACTACCCACTTTGAAGAAAATAGTTCATATGAAAATATCGATAAAATTACATAAAGAGATTTAAAACATATTTATAAACATATATATATTTATGTATGTATATATATTAGCTCTGATATCCCAAGAGATATTTACATATCATAGTGGTCTAAGGTATATAAAATTTACATAATTAGATTCACATGACTAAGAGTCATAAACCTCAAAAGCTCAATTGTTCTTCCAATTTAAATCCTCACTCCCTAAAAATCTCCAAAAGTAACTACCCTTTAGATAATTATAGTGCAGCATTCAATTAGCACCTATAAGAAGATCTATAAGGGAATAAGCAACCAATAACTTAGTAAGTAGAGACGGAGACATAAGATCGTATAGCAAACATAAGCAAGGTTCTCAAACAATTAATTAAATACAATGTAACACACAAATGCCATCATACAATGTTATCTGATCCATAGTAAAATTAGAGAAATTTTGCCTACTCTGATTTGAATTCGAGTAGTTTTCGTATATATGTAATGACTCATTACCAAACCTAGATTTGTGCAGTAGGGCCATTTCCTCTTCTGTGACTATCCTTCAAACCACTGTCCTCATGCTTACTGTGGCTTCCTCTCTTATCACTTAGTTTTACTAAGAATGAAGAAAGGACCATGCTATAGCATTATCTCTTTCAAAGTTGTTGGTATTTGGTCGAAGAATGCTAGTCATCCTCTAAAGGGTTGCAATGCATCTAGATGAGGTGTTTTGGTCGAATAAAATTAAGTTCAATTTAAGGTGTTTAGACAATTTCACTCAGTATAGCACTTACAAACCATCGTAATAAAACACAGTCATATAGCCAAATTCAAAGACATATAAGCATATTCATAGACAACTATTTAGAATCATAACCAAATACAACCTTAAGTCTCTAATTACTTTAAAATAGTACCTTAAAATACAATAACATATTGATCTAAACTTACCTAAAGTCTCCAACTTGCTCACTCAAGTCTGATGTAGGTCATATTGTTACTATTCTCTTCTATAATATAAATATCATTTTAGTATTTATGCTCTTATTACATATAAACTTCAAATCATAATTTAACTCAATTGTCAAAGCTTTATATTGCTTATAATCGAACTAATCCTAAACTCTCTTATTACATATAAACTTCAAATCATAATTTTACTTAGTTGTATTAGCTTTATATTGCTTATAATCAAACTAATCCTAAACTAGGTTCTGATTTAATTTTTAAATCAGTTTTTGAATTAGGTTTTAATTTAGCTTCTAATTACAATTTTAACATGTAAAACTTAAGAACTTACCCTAATCTAATATGTGAAGTTCATTAACTATATTTGGGTACATTAAATCTTCTATTTATCTCCTAATTAATATTTTAGTCCATCTTATGCATCCTATTCTTAATTTAATTTCCAAATTTTCTCCTGATGTAGGAATATCCTACATTTTTAACATATTTACCTAAATTTATGTTTCAAATCAAATTTGTACTCTATTGTTAATGTCACAATATTGTCAATTTATTCTAATACATTTCATCCACTTAATTTCCCATTTTCACATATTATCCATTCTTACATCATTTACACATAATATAAATACCTAACATCCCTAACACTATAAATACCATCTCCTATCATCAATTAATATTTTAAGATGACTAAATATACCCTATATTAGAATTCAATTCAATTTATCAATAAATCTTAAAAAATTGGTCTTTTATTAAGATTTTAAAGGCCAAAAATTAGATAAAAATTTGAAAAATAATTTTTAAGAAAAAATCTTCATATAAATGTAATATATACCCTAAATAGTACATATAAAAATTTTGGGTTTAAAACTATATAATTAAGATTATTTAAAACAAAAGTGAAAATCAGCTTGAGTTTAGTGATTTCTTAAGAGCAATATCTTTTAGGAATTAATTTCATCAAATTGATTTTTTTCCCTAAATATGCATAAAAAAATAATTTAGAATACCAATTTTCATAATTTTCTACATAAATTTGATATTTTTAATAAATTATACAAAATTAGGTAAGAATTTGAACGCATTAGAATAACCAACTCACAGCCACCTTTAGCTACCCTAAAGTTCTTGAGCCAACCTAACATGGGAGTCATTGTATGGTGTGGTCTTGGTTGCATCCTAGGTGGTGGTCTGGTGTAGGTTCCGTGTTTAAGCCCTAATTGCACTATATTTTTGTTTATTTTTCTAAAAATTCACTCTCTTCTCTTTCAATTTTCTCTCTAATTTTTCTTAGTTTTTAATTGATCAAAATGAATTATGGTATAGCGCTTCTAAATTTATAGAGGGGTTTGAATAATTCTTTAAATTTCTTTATGCCAAATGTCCCTTTTCCTTTTTCCTTTTTCCTTTTTCCCTTTTAAGTGTCTAAATCCTATTTGTTAATTTTCCATTCTTAATCCCTAGCTTACCATGCCCTAAATGCAGACATTTCTATGCCTTTTACACATTTTTCTTGATTTTTATTAATTTTTCAAATTAATTTGGTATTATTTTAGCATATATTAGGTATTTTAAGTAATTTCGGATATTTTTACCTATACACAGATACATATGTAGTATAAATAAATACCCTTAAATATTATTTAAATTTTTTTTTATAATTTTTAGTGTGTATATAATTTATCTCTAATGATTCTTTAATTATTAGAACTCATTTTACGCGTTTCTGATAAATAACGAGTAATATACATATAATTTTATAATTTGATATTTAATTATCTTATTTTCCTAAATTTAAACTCATAGAGTCATTTTTACTAATATTTCTAATTTCGTCGTAATATTTGGGCTTGATTGGACAACTTATATAATTGCTTTAAATTTTACATATCAAATCTAAAACATCCAATTGCAAGGTTTACATCTATGTATACAATTATAGGAATAATTGGTAATCTTTATGCTACTAGATAACTTGAATTGACGTTTGGGATATTTTCTTTATTTAAAAATTTTCACTTGTATATGCTTTAATGAAAAATAACTACTACTTTTTTTGTTTACTTCTTTTGTCTGAAAGCAAAACTTGTTTTCATATAAAAGCATAATGAAAAACTATTTGCTCAATCTCATTTGAAGAACTCTTAAGAAAAAATGTTATATTCCCATTTAACTGTAATAGAGTAAATGCAATATATAATTCTCTAATGGAATTCATACATTCAATACATTTGATTTGATTAGTTTTCATTAATTGATTTTCAAATGATTACTCTACTACCATAGATAGAGAATAATATCTAGACAATGACTTCCATGTAATGTCTAACTTTCAATTACTTTCTATTAGAACAATAGCATTAATTGGTAGATAATTATTCTATTATTGCAAGATAATTTAGTTTTACTTAAGGGGGAAAAAAAAAAGAGATAAATTAGTTCCACTCTCCAAATAGTAATTGGAATAGTATCAGTGTTTACTATAATTTATAGTTAATTGGCTTATTCATGTCACCCCTACTATTATGTGCATCCTTTGAGGTTTTTTTATACATAAAGATAGTGTATCTAGAAAGTAAGGTGGTTGTCTAGTAACAATTATTTACCACCTAACATTATGACTCCATTACTATGTAATTAGACCTCTTCTTATGGTGATAGTCATATTAAATTGCTACGTATCATATTGTCAATATTCAACCATTTAACTTGGTTTTTGAGATAATTTAAACTGAATAACATTTGCCATGAATAGGCATGTGAGTCCCCCAAAATTGATAAGTCAAATTAAGTAAAACCTTCCAATACTATTGGGCTTATGATCATGTAATCTCATTAAGATAGGATTTAGAAAAGATTTATGCAATCTATGGAAGATGGCAAAGAATCGACAATATTTATATAATCTAAAAGTACATATCAAATCTAAAGAAGCCTCCAAATTAGCTTCTTAATTAAGTCACCCAGGTAGCTTAAATTTACAAAATTTTCTTAGCAAGCTTCTCAAATAAGTTATCTAAGTAGCTTAATTTAGAAGTTTCCTAACTAGCTTCCATAGAAAGTTTTTGCAATAACTTCACTTAGAAGTTTCCAAGTCAACTTCTCAAGTAAGTTGTCTAAGTTAATTTCTTAGGAAAACCATTTAGAAACTTAAACGATAGGTTTCTTTAGCCAGCTTCTCTAGTAGGTTACATTTGTAGTAATATAAAGATGTTTTTGAGTAAACCCCTCATGGAAGTTATGTAATAACTTCTCATGGAGCCTAATAACCAACTTCTCAAAAAAAAAAGGGCTATCAACCAACTTCTCAAAAGGGTTAATAAGCAACTTCTCACCAACTTCTCAAAGAATGATATTTTTTGACTTATTAAGAAAGCTGATGAGTAACTTCTTAGAGGAGAATATAGGTTAACTTTTCATGGAGGTTACTAAATTAATAAACTCACCATACCAGTTTTTTTTTTTTTAACTTTTATAATGAAATTGTCATTCATACATCCTAATTAATTTTCCTTTTGTTATTAACAAGTAATTGTTACTAAGGTTAATTAATTACTCAATTTAAAACTATTTATCAAAGAGATGAATAAGGCACTGAGAAAAATTTCAAAGATAGTTTACAAATTTAATAATAATTTTGATAATACACTAAAACACCTCAATTATTAAAAATAAATTATAGTTTCCTTCAAAACTTAAATTTTAAATTCGAAAGAATTACATAAAAACCTTATATCTGGAACTAGGAAGTCTTGTAACTTTAAATATACTTGGAAGATACCTAAATGACTTTGTTTCATTAAATAATATTCCTATAAATTTCAATTACCAAAACAAGATGAATAATAGAAGAAAATAATCTATGAAGTTAGCATAAATAATTTAAAGCCCCAGTCTTCAACCAATTACCGAGACCTAGATTAGTGGATTATTTTTATCACACATGAAACTTGGAAAGTATAGTTGGGAAAATAATGAAACAAACTTATCAAAGGGAAGCTTGAAAAACGAATTTGTCATGTCATAAGACCTTAATTGCTTGAAAATGATATGAGTTAGGGCTTTAAACAAAATGCTTTCTAAATTGAGTCAAAATACAGTATAAGGTCACAAAAATTAGAAAAAGAGTCATAATAAGATTTATTTTGCAAAATAAAGCTTATATAATATTTAATTTAATAAAATATAATTTTATCGGTATTACTAATTAGATATCAAAAACTCAAAATTTGAGTTTTAGAGTATAATGAAACTTTAGAGATAAGTTATTTTATTTATAAAAATGACATTTTGGAATTGAATAGCATGTAATATAATTATATAATCATAATATATACATGATCTGTACTTGATATGTATATATAATTGTACAATACCTTAATTATAGGTAGATTATGTATTAAAATATTAAAATAATCAACAAATAAAAATAGAAACACTTGTTTTCTAGTGTGGTAAGTGAAAACCAGCCTTGGATTTTTCCTAAGAGTGAATTGTAGTGTAGATAGACAAGCAACTAATAAGTATTGTCCATGCATACTTATAAGGCTTACACATGGATACTTAGATTAAAAAATAGTCTAAGCACCATTGAATTAGCTGGATATAAATAGGAATTTAGAGTGAAACTTCAACCATTTTAGACATTGAGAAATCAGGAAGCTATTCTCAATATTATTAAGGTTATGAAAAAAAAAGAGAAAAATTAGAAAGTACTTAGAAAATTAGGTAGAAATTAGATTGGGTATTTAATGGATAGTTGCTACTATGAGTTTTTAGGGTTTTAAGTCTGACATGGAAGGAGTTTGATAGACATAATGGAGTTGCCATTGGAGATTTGATGACCAGAGAAACAAAACTACCCAAATTTTTGCTTATAACTTTTTTTATTTATTAAAAATATCAAATGTTGTTTAAATATTATGAAACTTGATATTTTTTAGTATTTTTGTATGTAAAATCATAAAATCAAGCTAGATTTTTTAAATTAAAAGCTCTTATATGGGTTCCTTAGTAAACTACCATATTCTATTGAATTTTATATTAATTTTTAAAAATAGTAAAAGATTTTGTTTTGAGCTAATTTTTGGTGTATATATTTCTCATATGCTATATTTAATTTATATTAAAATATATTTTGATAAATTATACATTTGGTATTTATTAAAATTATTTTCTTGAATTTGCCTTATTTTTCATGGTAAAAGAATAATGAGTTTGTAATTAAATTTTTTAATGAATCTGGTTTGTAGTGATTTCTAGAACTTTTTTACGATTAAATAAGTATTAAGTTTAGATCCTAAAATTTTATTTGGTTATTTACTTAATTTAAGCTACTTTTTAGTAAAATTGTGCCTAAAATCAATATTTTGAAACTATATGTAATAGGCATGCCAAATATTATTATAAGTTTATAGTATTTTTCACAAAATTAAACAAATATGTATACTATTTAATATGAAAATTTCTAGTGTGTGCTTATGTAATGGCTTATATAGTAAATTGGTCATATATATATATATTAATTATATAATTTGAAAGCTGAAGTATAAGGTAAATATTTTGTTATATTTCTTATTGATACTAACCTAAAGTACACAAGGAAATGAAAATTTTACAAGTAATTATGGAATTTGGCTAAATCAAAGGACAAATCAAAGGAAGAATCAAAGAGGACACCTAGTAGCCTTTGTATAAGTTAGGCTTGGAGACTAAGTTAGATGAAGTACCTAAGACTTTTGATAAGTTGGGACTGCAGATGTATGTTAAAAAAGCATTCATTTGGAAATTTTGGAATAAGTCTGATTTAGAGGATAATACAGACAATAGTTTAGAGGACAAATTAAAGATTGAATCAAAGGATGTTTGGGCTAAACACTTTCTTAAAGTGTGATCTCAAGTCTTAAACCCTAAGTATAAGTAAGTTAGTAATAAGCTAAAATATATGTTTAAGACTCATAGTTGACTCTACTACTACGTATCCTTATTAGGTGAAATAGTTAAAGAAGAACCTTGATTTGATGTATAGCATTGGAATGATTGGTAAGTCTAGGTAAGTAGATATTTGTGTGTTTGGAAGAGATTATATCTACTCATGACTTTCTAACTAACTTGGCTATTGTAGATTTGATTGATGTTGTGTACAAGTATGACATGATGATTGATGATCTATGTGGCAATTCCTGATCTTTGGGTAATATGTACAGTTGAATGGAATATGCTAGGTTATATGTTAGCATGTGTTAATATGGGAATTGATTAGTATCAAATTGTTGGGATTTGTACTAGCTTAGGCAAGAAGCTAGGTACTAACTCTACCTGATGAGGTGTTCACCCAAGTGAACCCAATAACGAGGTCTTAGTAACGAGAGTGTAGATATAACAAGGAAAAGGCTAAGCTAATAAGTAAAAGAGTAAACCTATTAGGTATTTTATTGGGTGTTGCAAGTATATGATTTGATGCATTCATGATATGGCACAAAACGACGAGGATCTACAGGTCAAGTTTCTCTAAAATTGAGATTTTATTAGGCTAGGTTTTATATAAAGAGATGACTTTCATAAGAAAATGATATGAACTTTGAAAGTTGGGTTTATCAAGTAAACAACTTGATCTATAAAATCTGGATTTTTGAGTATATAGAATTGCATTCTTAACCACATTATGTGGTTACTGCTAGGGTTTTTGCAACTTATTGTCATACTGCTAGGTTTCTAGACTTTGGTTATTGTCTAGATGCCTAGTTGAAGTCAACTAATTGGATAAGTGTTAGGTTAGGTTAGGATATTAGTAGCGATGCATGCGACATGCATGAACATGACACATACTTGTTACATTTGTGTTGCTTAGGTAGACTAAGGAATATTATGATTAAACTGATAATTTACTATGTAGTTGTGATATGATACTACTTGTTTTGTTGTTTGCTTATCCACTCTCACTTAACTTACAATAAGCTAGGGGGATAAGTTGTCTTATGCTGAAGTAAAGGATAAGTTAGACCTAGTTTGGCATTGTAGAGGCAAAGAGGCTCTAGAGCATTAGTTGGAGATGGGTTCTTAGAAGAAGTCATTGGCTATAGGACATAATTGAAGTATTGGGAGACAGTTCTTCAAATAAGACCATGATGTTATCTTACAAAGGATTTAGTATAGCAGTTGTAGTTAAATGTGCATGCTTATAAAGGAATCATATAATGTATAGGAATATATAGCTGTGACACCCTATGTATGGCTCTCTAATGTATATATTTCCATTGTTATTGTTAGATTAAGAAGGAAAAGATTTGAGATTTAAATGTTTTATCAAATAAAAGAGTAGGATGGATACTAGTGTCACCTTATTCCTAACTCGGGGATAGCATAATGAACTACCTTCAAGAACCAAAGATTTTATGAAAATGTTTCAAGTAGATACCTAGAAGGGCATTACAAATTGTATGCTAAAGTACTTAATTGAAAGACTTCATTTTGTTTCTTCTTACCCCTAGCGTTCTTATACTTTTGAAAAGGATAAGTAAGAATCTATGTGGTACAAGGATCCTATGATGGGATTCCTTGAAAATACAAAAATAACTATTCTATTTAGATGAAACTTAGTCAAAATAATTAAATAGTGCTTCAAAAATAAGATTTAAGACAGCTTATAAAAGTTTTCTTTCTTTCTTTTTTTTTGGGTAACCAACATATTTTATTAACATAACTGCTACATCAACGGTAAGCTAATTAGGTTTAGGGATATATACTCCCTTACACAATTCATTAAAAATTAACATTTAATAATCTTATAGGTAAGGTATTTCTAAAGATACAACTATGAGCTAGATTTGTACTCAATCTTGCCTAAGCATCTACAATACATTATTCTCCCTAAAGTTAGGCCTTAGCTCGATGTTCCTAAGCTTCGATATCCTATCCTTGCAAATAAGGACAACATCATGCAAAAATCACTCCTTAAGATTAATGTTACAAATAATATTAATTATTGTATGACAATGTGAGATGAGCAATACTTTTAAGCAAGGAAATTCAATTAAAATTTGAAGTCTAGTGGCAAAACTTAGAGTTTCACTTCAATAGGTGATACCGCTACTGTGGCCTTTGCAAAACCGACTTGGCAACATCCATTATGCTTTATAATTGTACCTCTTATTCTTGCCTTATTATTTGGCACTTATATAGAAGCATCTACCAATTAAAATGATGGTTCAGTATCCTTGTCTTCATAAGAGTTGTTGGTTTGATTGTTACAACTTTTGTTTATTAGGTTTTTTATAATACCCTAGGATTTCGAGCCCATACGATTACTCTAGGATTTGAGCCCTTAAATTTAGGGCGCTTAGCTATGTTGTTCGTTTAAATTCAAACTTTACAATAAGGTTAGAAAAATTAGACAAAGTAATTCAAGTAAAATCAATTTCTCAAAATAATCTATATAAAAATATTAATTTAAGAAAACGTCAATTTATTGTTAAAGTCGATAAATATCGAAGACATGAAATTCGAGCATTTAAGTATAGGGAGATAGTAGAGATAAGTTATTTAACTAATAAAAATAATAAATGAAGTTGAATTATGTGTAATATACATGTATTAATGTAGAATATGCATTATTTGTATTAAAGACATATTTATAATAATAAATTATTATTAAAATAAGGTAAATTAACATAAAAAAATGGAAAATTAGTAAAAAAAATTGAAAGGATGAGTCATCCCATGATGTGGCCACCAAGGATCAATTTCAATTGATGAGTCAAGAGGCAAATAATAAGAAAATGACACCTTATGCATTGAAAAATTCAAAAAATGACATGTGCAATCCATATGTCAAATTTTTATTAATCCTAATCTAATTGGAAAATATAAATAGGGCATGCACACTTAAAAATAAAACGTTTTGGAAGTCTAAAAATAAAGGAAAAATACTTAAGAAAATTTAGAAAAAAAATTAGAGTAAAATAGAGCACCGAATCTGATCAAGCTGGTTTAATAGGTTATTGGTGTTCAATTATGGTGGCCATTTGAGGTCAAGGAAAGCACTACCAGAGGAGGTGTTCTGACAAGGTTGGGTGGCCAGAGGGTGGTCGGAGGGTGGTCGGAGGCAGCCAGTTCAGATGAACTAAATTTCTAGTTGAAACTTTGTAAAAATAGAAAATGATGTTATTTAATTATAAAACATAGTTTTCTAGAGTTATTTTATGTGTACATTAATGTGGCAATTTTAATTTAGTGAAATAATTATTATAAATATAAGGTCCTTAAGAAATGGCTCTGTTTAGACCAAAATTGAATTAAATTTTAGAAATATTAAGTAATGTCCTTTTAAGTTGAAAATTTGTACATAACATACCTAATATATGCATTTAATTGTAGTAACAAGGATTTTTAAAAATAATTATGTTTACTATTTATTATAATTATTTTGGATAAAACTAACAATTTCGCTGTTTTATTGAATTAATTAGTTTTTAACAAAATCAAAGTGTAAGCCCTATGTGTTATGATTTTTGGAAGTTCATAATGATCTTTGGGACACTTGAATTTTATCTTGTGACTAAATTCACTTATTTGATTAATTTTCACTAATTTTGAGTTAAAACCACTATTTTCATAAAAATAGATAATCGTTAGTTTAGTATAATTCATGGTCAATAATTAAAGTACATATTTTTTTGAGTCTATAGGGATTTTCATGGAATTAATTGGGCTTGTATACTATTTATTATGTATTTTCATAATATGATATAATAATTAGTACTAATGTGATATTTAAGGATTAGTATTTTTGAGTACATAATGAATGCTAACTAGCTCAGGAAATGAGTTATTTTAGGATTTTAAATTTAGATTGAGGGTTCATTTGAGATAATTACAAAGTTATATTAATGTATGATTGAATTGGTAATATGAAAGCGTATTTTGGGACATTTGGCAATATTGATTAGTCTTGATTCTTAAGATATCTTAATAGTACTTAAAATAACAATCGTGATGATATAAAATTTATTTAAATTGGATAAGAAATGAATAAGATACAATCGAATTAAACTTGGAAACACAATAATGAAAACGCATAAGAACTTAGTATCGACTCAATAACTAACTTGGGGTCTGTGTGTATTTTTCTAAGTGTGATAGGTGAGGAAGGATCATATTGTGAAGCTTATGATTTTATGCCACTATCAAGCTCGGGTAAGTGCATATTTCTATTTTTGTACAAGTAGACTTATGTTTACTTGACTTGAATTCACTTGTGTTGTGAACTATAATAATGTGTTGGATTGACTGAATACATGATCCTGCTGAATGTGTGTTGACTAAGTGAAATGTTCCCTCATATATGACTGATTCATTGATATATGTTTTGTTTGGAAAACTTGGAAACCGAACTATTCTTTAGGGTATTCGCCCAAGTAAACCCTATGTGAAGGAATGTAATATAAAGCTAAGAAACGAAGTTGAAGTTGAGATAGTTGAATTATTTATAATGTGGAACTTGAGATTGGTGCTTGATATGGGGTTATTGTATTGTTTACTACATTCATGGTATGGCACGAAAGGACTTATGGGTTGAGTTTCTGAAAGCTTCAAAACTACTGAGTTAGCTTTTGAGCATATAGAACTACATTACTCAACTTATACTGGCTACGATGTATGACTGACTATGTATTGGATTTTCAAACCACAGTAAGTGGTTTTTGTTGGGGATCTTACTCCCAAGCAGCTCCTTGTTGCCCTAGGTTCCTAGACGTAGTATCCAAATGCCTAGGTATGTTGACTGATCAGATGAAGAATTGGAAAAGTATAAGATATTGATACCAATGCATGTTACATGCATGAGCATGCCACTAACTTTTTGCATAAACAGTTTGTATTGGTAACTTGGATTATGAAATTATTGATCTAGGTGAGTATGTATTATGTTTGTTTTATATTTTGTTTTATCTACTCTCACTTAACTTACAAAAAGTTGAGGGGATATTTGTGTATCCTCAAGTTATGAAGAGAATTGATAGGACAACATCAGTTGAGGGAAAAAGTCTTTTGAGAGCGCTTAACATGGAGTCAATTGCTTTTGAAGAAGTCTTGTTGTATTTTGTTCTTATTTCTATAAAGGATCTGTACATATATGAAAAAAAAAAAAAGAAGTACTGTATTTTTGGTTTGTTTAAGTTTGCCAAATGTAATCTTTTCTATAAACAGGTGTTAAGCTGAACTCCAATGTAGTACTCTTTTATTATAAATAGAAATTTTGTTGAGTATAAACGGGTATTTTTGTGTGATGGTATATCTTGTGCTATACTGGGATATGACATTTTGTCTTCGTACTGCCAAAAATCTATTACATTTAGTTTTGCATAATTAATCCAGTTAAGATGAAGATTTCTAATTCAAGAGAAGATTAAATTATTTCTATTCTTCCAAATGTTTTACAAAAGAAGAGAGAAAATACAAGCCCATGGAGATTTGAAACTCTTTTTGTTTCCTTTTACTATTCGACAACTAGGCTATATCTAGACATTGAATGAGTGATTAAAAGATGCTTGAAATAGCTAGTAAACTATAATTCTTTTATTCTATTGCAATCTCTTAAGATATGCGAATATATTTCCCTTACATCACTGTAGAGTTGAAACACAAATTTTGGACATTTATTTCTCTTTTAACTAAAGCATCCCTTGTTAATAATTGTAGACACCTCATTTTTGCCATTTTTCATTTTTCATTTTAGTTGTGCCAGGTTAATAAAAAATAAATATAACAAAAAATAATATAAAAAAATGAAAATTAAAAAGATAAAAATAAAATAATAAAAAAGAAGTCGAATCATATCGAGTCTAGTATAGCGAGTCTAGTTAAGTTAAGCCGAGTCGTATCGAGTTAAGTTGAATTGGGTCGGATCGTTTAATGTCAAATTGGATAATGGTGACCGATCAATTTAGTAAATTGTAAGTCATTGAAAAATTAGACTTCATTAAAATATCTTAGTTTGATCCAATATAAAATGGATTTTTATTTAATTTGTAATGGGTTAGAATATTCTTAAGATTTACTAAGTAAACTATTGGGGTAAATCAAATTGAGTCAGATCGGGCCTGGAAAATAGAAAGCCCAAGTTAGGTTTCTAGAAGCTAAGACAAATCTTTAAAGAATTAAAATTGTATCTTCTATATCTTGGTTTAATTGGAATCAAATCTATACTTAAAACGGTATATAAGATTTGGTTTTGGGGTTTATAAATTAGCAGGTAATGTGGATGACGGTTTTTACTTACATACAACACATTGCCTAGCATACGAACATAAGTTGCCACCTACTTTCGCCCAAGCTATTGCCTAGACACTGTTGACTCTCGCCTACTCTCGCCTAAGCTACCGCCTAGACAATCACCCACTTTTGCCCAGTTAGCCACCCACTTTCGTCCAGTCAGCCACCCACTCTTGCCTAGTCAGTCACCTATAGTCGCCCACTTTTGCCCAGACAGTCTCCCAAATGTCGCCCAGTCAGTCGCTTGCAATTACCCACTCTAGCTTAGACATTACTCGCTCTCGTCCACTATTGCCCAGTCAGTCACCTACTCTCGCCTATTGTTGCCCAGTCAACCGCTTACTCCCGCCCAGTTAGTCGCTTGTTGTTGCCCAACAGCACCCAATTAATCGCCCACTCATGCCCAGATTACCTAGACCACCCAAGTAGCCCTAAACATCACCCAAGTTGCCTAACTCTCGCCTATAGCACACAACCCACGCAATACAATAGCCGGACACACGCTAACAAATACAAGTACAACACCGACATGATTCGATGTGTAGGTAAATTTTCATTAGTTTTTATTTATCTATCTTTTTAGTTATGTTTTTCTCCTTTATTAGTTAATTTATTTTTTTGTTTAAGTGTAGGTTTTTTTTAGTTATTATTTATTTTATTGCAACTTTTTAAGGCAATTCCAATAATTCCAATAAAATCTAGTTGAATTAAGTTTTTGTAAAATCATGGTCTTTTTAAATAAATAGTATATAAACATATATTTAACGTACCTTATAGTTTAGATTTTAAAGAAAGATATCTTTTGATACGTAGTTGTTTTAAAAATAAAAAAATCTTAATCAAGTTTTTCAAAAAGATTATATTAGTTAGGGTTTTCTTTAATTTGGGAAAATTAGATTTCTTAGGGTTTTTTTTTAAATAATAACTTGTTAATAAACTTAAGCTTGGCTCGGTTTTTAAAGTAAAAAGAATCTACCCACTAAAATTTTATAAAAAGAGAATTACGACCGGTTTGATCCCAAATAGTGTGTATGTAGACACCTTTGAGGCAACTACATAAAAATGAGAAAACTTTTTTTTTCTTAGAAATTCGTAATAAAAAAATAATAAAAAATCACTTTAGTTATCTTTTGTATATTTAGGTATATTTTAGTGTTTTTAGAAAATTATAAAAATAAAAGCTCATCAATTTTTCTTTAGTTTTTATATGGTGACTTAGTTTTAATATGTTAGCCCTCGAATTCGGTTTTCTTTGGTTTAATTTTCTAAAAATCAATTTTTTAGAATATTCATAGATTAGTGGCTAAATTAGAATTTTCCTACCTAGAAACCCTAATTTCATTTTTTTACCAGTTAAACTGGTTGGCGACTTCATTTTTAAATTTTTTAGAAAAAAAATTTCTTTAATTTAATATTGGGTAATTTATATTAAGCAGGCTAGGCTTAATATAGATTAAGTTAAGGAAAATTGAAATAGGGCTCGACAAAATTAGTAACTTCACTAAGGACTCCTAGTGGGTAAGCCATGTAAAAATTAAAAAAATTAATTGATGGGCTTTTTGTAATTTTTTTTTTTTTTGTATTATAATTGTACTAATTACTTTTTTAGTGATGTAGGCCCTAAAAAGAAAAGGAAAGCCTAGACTAATGGGCCTTCTTGGGAATTAGGCAAGGGGTGGGGGAGGGGGGGTAATGTGGTTTATTTTCAGTAATCATTTGCATGTTTAGATATGGTCAGACTTAGGTCATTTTAGGAACTTAGGACGGGCTGCCATTGTATAACCTTGAGGTCACTAGCGTCTTTACCCCCACCTGGCAGTGATAGGCGAGCTCATTCAAGCTTCTCTATAGCCTATTAGGCTTCTCCTTGGAAAGCCTTGGAGCTATAGAGCCTGAGACCCGTAGACCTTACCTTCTTGCATCATTCCTTTTCGAAAAAAGGGTAGTTATTCTTAAATTATAGGAAAAGCCCAATCAATCCACGATCGGCTTGATCTCATTCTTCAAGAAATGGGAAATTTGAGAAAAAACTAGTAACCCTTATATATGAGTGTTCATAAACTTCATTAAAAAAAAAAAAGGGAAATCCTATTTTAGACCTACTTATATAAGGGTATTTCCCGACCGCAGATTCATCATACTTCTTATAATTTATTAATTATCGACCCTTATTGTATTGCAAGTGTGTACAACATATTTGATTTATATATATTTGATTATGCTCGTTTCTCTGTGAATATTCTATTTCCAGTATTATATGTGTTTTATGTTTATCATTTCTTAGTAAGTGAAAAGCTGCGTAATTTCTAAGAATTTTTTTAAAAAAGCTGCAAAATTATTAATATTATATCCAACTTTATTCTAAAGTTAGTGGTCTCGTTGTAAATAATTGCTACATTTTATTTTATTTATATTTTTTGTAATATAGATATGAAAGGTCAAGGTAGCATCAATCTAAAGCCCGTTCACGAAGTCTAGTTGGATAACTATTCCTTCCCTAAGGCCATCTTGAGAGATTGGTTGAACCAGCTTCTGCTTGCTAAGCAATATCATATTTGCAAGAAGATCAGGCTAATTATACTCCTTATGCAAGTTGTAGATACCTCATTTTTGCCATTTTTTTTATTAATTGAGCTAGGTTAATAAATAAATAAATAAAAACGAAAATAAAAATAAAAAAAATGAAAAAATGAAAAATAAAAGAAAAAGGTGAAAAACGAAAAAAATAAAAAAGAAAATCAAGTCAGGTTGTGTCAAGTCAGGTTGTGTCGAGTCAAGTCATAAGTTGAGTCGTGTTATGTTGAATTGAATTGAGTTGGATTATTGGATAAGATGATGATGTGGGCTTAATTAATTTTTGGCGAATGGGACTATTACTAAAATATTTTGGCCTAGACCAATATAGAACAAATATTTATCTAATTTATGGGCTCAAATCAGATTTAGGACTTATTGGGCTAAATTGTAGCGGATTGAATCGGATTAGGCCTGAAAAGAAAAAACCCAAAATAAAGTAGGGTTTTTAAAAAAATCATAATCATATCTTCCATATCTAAGATTATAATCAGAACTTGAGATATGAAAGATGTGATTATAGGCATATAAATACTTAAGTAGGAATGATGGGCAGTTTTGAATGAAAAAAAAAATAAAAAAAAATTACATACACAAATATACTCAACGCACCCAAGACAAGCCCCTAGCTGTCACTTACTATCGCCTAGCATCGCCCAATGTCACCTACTATTGCCCAACTGTCACCCATTATTGCCTAGCCGTCGCCCATTGTCGCCCAACCGTCGCTTAGTGTCACCTATTGTTGCCCACTATTGCCAACTGTTGCCCATTTGTCCCCTACTGTTGCCTAATGTCGCTCACTATCACCTAGCCGTAGCCTACTATCGTCCAGCCATCTCTTAGGCTCTCGCCCATTATTGCCTAGCCATCGCTAGCATTGCTTATGCTCGCGCTCACGCTCGTGCTCTTGCCTAGTAGCACCCACGCTCTTGCTATTGTCGCCTAACTTCTTGCCCAGGCTCTTATGTACTATCGCTAGACGCTTACCCAGTCCATCACCCAAGCTATCGCCCAACACAGCAGCCGAGCACAACACCGACATGATTGGACGAGTAGGTAAGTTTTCATTAGTTTTTATTTATTTATTTTATTAGTTATGTTTTTCTCCTTTATTAATTTATTTTTTTGTTCAAGTACAGGTTTTTAGTTATTTTATTGCAACTTTTTAAGGCCATTCCAATAATTCCAATAAAATCTAGTTGAATTAAGGTTTTTTTTTTTTGTAAATTATGTTTGATTGTTTAAAAAATATAATAATAATAATAAACATGTCTTCAATGTATCTTATAATTAGGATTTAAAAAAGATACCTTTTTTTGACACTTAGTAGTTTTAAAAAAATAAAAAAAATCTCAATTAAGTTTTTTTTAAAAAAGATTTAATTAGTAAAGGTTTTCACCGATTCATGAAAATTAAGTTTTTTAAAAATAAATTGATAAAAAATGTAAGCTTGACTTAGTTTTCAAAATAAAAATAATTCACCCACTAAATATTTTATAAAAGAGAACTACGACTGGTTTGATCTCGACTAACAAATACGTAGGCACCTTCGGGGTAACCATATAAAAAATAATTTTTTTTCCCTTTTCTTCGAAATTTGTAGCCATCGCCTACTGTTAATGATGGGAATCAAGTTACTGGACACTTAACTCATAGCCGAGCTTAAAGATTAAAGGGGCTGGTATGTCGAATCCTTATGTTCCAACCAACCTCTACCGAGACTGAGTATCTCCTTGTCGAGTCACCTTTAATGCCATATCGTATAACAACCCATTATTCTGTGGTTTGCCAAATAGATGAGTACTCTCTAGTGCCAAGCCGTACAATAACTTGGCATCATCTTTGCTGAGAAGCCGAGAGAGAGAATCTGGATTGATTAAGCCATCCTTACTCAGACAAGCTCATTTTTTTATACTTTTTTTCTGCATCTCCTAACGACTTCGCTAATGCCGCATTGCCACGTGTATAGTATCACATGTAGAATTTGTAGCACTAATGATTATTTTTCTTGTATATTCATTTTTACCTCTTATAACATGTACATTGTCCCCCCTTAGGAAATGTCCTTTTTGTTTTTTTTTTTTCCTTTTGGGTGAGTTACCCTAATTTGTGGGTATAAATACCCTTATACTTATAGTTGTAATATATCAGATAATCTTCAATATACTTTTGAGTACCTTCTTCCCTGTATAAACACTATTGTTTACTCTCGGCATCACTCTTGTCCTTTCCCTTAAACAAGGTTAGGTGGCGAGTAACCTTATTGGACCAATACGTATATCACATTGAATTGTAATGTGAGTCCTCGGAAGTTCCATTAGTGTATCATATCCTCTGGAGCTGTTTGTGGGTTTTGCTTACTGTTTTTATCCTTTGCTTTCACCCTTTCATACCTTTCCTTATTGACTCTTTTCGAGCTTTCTGCAAGCTTGGACCTATTCAGCGACCGGTTTTGTCTATTCTTGGTAACAGTTTGCTACATCTTGGTATCAAAGTGGAGGTTTTGTGTGAACTATAGTTAACTCTTCTTGGATTTCTATTATGCTCTGTTTTGCTTATGTGAAACAAAGTCAATTATTGAGTTCATTTGACTATGGTGTTATTAGTTGTTTACTTTCTGAAGTATTTGTTTAAATTTTGAATTTATGGGGAAAAATGACAGACCCAAATATGAATGTTGGTACCAATGATGATAGTGGAGTTATCTACTATGGGCATCAGTCTTAGGGAACTCCTAGAAGTACTAACAAGAGACTCGATGAGGTAGCTAACCTCTTGGTAGATCTGACTCAAGCTATTCATCCACTGTCTTGCCGACCTACTAAGGTCGTGCAAAACACTCTATAAGCTGCTCAACCTGTTAGAGGTCAGAAACTAGCTTGACCATTTCGAAGTGGAGGAGTTGGCAGATGAGTAAGGCGAAGGATAGACCTGAGAGAGCTTGATGTAGAGGAAGAAGAGTATTTTTAAGAGGAGTATATACGAATCCTCAGAGCATCCGACCATGTGCAGCTTCAAATTCTAAGTTTCAATGGATCTAAGAATGTTGACGAGTATCTGGATTAGGAAGAGAAGGTGCAGTGTGTGTTTGATTATTATTAGTATGAAGATTATGAGAAAGTGAGGATTGCTGCTATTGAATTTTGTAGATATGCCGCCATGTGGCGGAAGAATTTTCAGGCCATTAGAAGAAGAGAAGGGTACCGAGAGATTAATGCTTGGCCTGAAATGAAGAGGGTACTCAGAAACAGATTCGTACCGAAAACATATCTCCAAGATACTTTTACATGGCTTTAAGAGCTAAGACAAGTAGGTCGAACTGTTGATGAGTATGTTTGGGAATTTCAAATGCTTATGATACAATGTGAGGTGGAGGAACTACTAGCTCGAACAGTCTCAAGATTTGTTACTAAGTTAAGAGGAGACATCCAAGACATTGTGGAACTCCAACAATTTGACACAATGGATGAAGCTGTTAGGATTGCCCAGTGGGTAGAGAGGCAAAGAAGGAGCCAAGTAGCGACTAGAGTGTAGTCGATCAGGATAAGCAAGTCACCGGATACGATTGAGTACCGAGCCGAGAAGTAGGATAGATGTCAGAGCTAAGCAGAAAAGCCGGCTCGAAGATGTAGTGTCGACTTGAACATATGAAAAGGGGTAAAGGTCTGGCAGGAAGACCAGCTAGATCAAATGCTTCAAGTGCCAGGGGTTCAAACATATGGTTGCTCAGTACCCGAACCAAAGGACAATGGTCATTAAGGCAGACATCCTGAAGTTAGACATAGAGAGTACGGATGAGGAACCCACGGAGGGGGAGGTTCTTGCCGAGAATGAGAATGTTAAGAAAGAGTTGATCAAGGAAGACGTATATGCTGAGGACTTAGATCAGCTACTCATGGTTATCCGACGCACTATGAGCGTAGACCCTTCACAAGAGGAGAAGCAAAGAGAGAACTTATTTCATATCACTTACAAAGTGAATAAACAGACGTGTGCCTTCATTATGGACTGTAGGAGCTGTACCAATGTGGCATTAGTTGACCTTGTCTCAAAATTGAGGTTATCAACTGTTGAACATCCAAAGCTGTACAAGTTGCAATGGTTAAGTGACAAGGGAGCATTACATGTCACTCAACAAGTACTATTGCTGATCACTATTAACAATTACTTTAACCAGATTCTCTATGACATAGTACCCATGTGCGCTTCCCATGTATTACTAGGAAGACCATAGCTGGTTGATAGGAGAGTCATCTACAATGGTTATAGGAATTCCTATATGTTGGAGAAGGATGATTGGAAGATCATGCTGAATCCAATGCCGCCGAGAGAGGTTTACAGGTTATAGATGAAACTTGCTCGTAGATCGAAGAAGGCTTTGGTGATGAGTAAAGCCAAGCTCCGAGAGGCCATTAATGTCAATGAACCGACCTTCCTTTTAGTTAGGTGACTACTGGAAATGAAGGGGCAAGATGAATCACCCTAGGAGGTGAAGGAACTATTAGATGAATATATCGGCCTATTCCCAGAACAGTTACTTGAAAGGTTACCCTCAACTCAAGGCATAAAGTATTGCATTGACTTAATATTTAGCGCTATATTACCAAACAAGCCAGCTTATTGCATGAATCCCGAGTAGGCTTCTAAGCTTCAATGTTAAGTCAATGAGTTGTTAGAAAGAGGATACATGAGAGAGAGTCTTAACCCTCGTGCTATAGCTGCACTTTTAGTACTGAAGAAGGATGGAACCTAGTAGATGTGTGTTGATAACCAAACTGTAAACAAAATCATGATTAAATATAAGTATCCGATCTTGAGGCTAGAAGACATGCTAAATGAACTGAGTGGAGACAAAATTTTCAGCAAGATTGATCTCAAGTCCGACTACCATCAAATTCGCATGAGGCCAGGAGACGAGTAGAAGACTGCGTTCAAAACTCAACATGGACTTTACGAGTAGATGGTCATGCCCTTTGGCTTGTTGAATGCCTCGAGCACCTTTACGAGGCTTATGAACCATGTACCAAGGCATCTCATTGGGAAGTGTGTCGTAGTGTACTTCAATGACATCCTAATCTATAGTACCAATATGCTGAGTTACTGTGAACACATCTGAGCAGTCTTAGATATTCTCTGTATTGAGAGATTACTTGGCAACCTAAAGAAATGTGTTTTTGATAACATGAAGTGGTATTCTTGAGCTATGTAGTTAGTGAAGAAGGCTGGCAAGTCGATGATGAGAAGATCTGAGCAATTGTTGAATGGCCAACCCCTGTTACTTGTGCTGACGTGAGAAGTTTTCATGGACTGGCTTCATTTTACCGAAGGTTCATCAGAAACTTCAATACCCTTACTGCACCACTTACTGAATTAATGAAGAAAAACATTGACTTTCAATGGGGAGAAAGGGAGGAGAGGAGTTTCGTCGAGGGAAAGAAGAAGTTGACCTCTACCCCAATGTTAGTGCTCTTTGACTTTGACAAAATTTTTTAGATAGAGTGTGACGCGTTAAGCATTGGAATAAGCGCTGTCCTAATGCAGGAAGGCCAACTAATTGCCTTCTACAGTGAGAAGCTCTGAGGACTCCAGTTAATTTACTCTGTATATGATAAAGAACTCTTGGCATTAATCTAAGTACTGCAAATGTAGCCGCACTATTTACTGTCAAGAGAATTTGTCATATATACTGATCATGAGTCACTGTGATACCTTCGAAGTTATACTAAACTATCTAAGCGGTAGGCAAGATGAATTGAATTCCTTAAGAGATTCAATTTTGTGATCAAATACAAGAAAGGAAAGAATAACGTAGTTACAGATGCTCTTTCAAGGGGGCATGCGCTCTTGTCAGAATTGCAGACTAAACTATTTGGTTTTACGAATATCAAAAAACAGTACTCTGAGGATTCACACTTTGGACCAATAATTTTATGATGCATGGATGGGAGGATAGTAAACGAGTATTATGTTGAGAATGGCTATCTGTTTCGCCGGGGGGAGGGAACTGTACGTGCCGACTTATTCCTTATGGGAATTATTAATTAGAGAAGCCCATTGTAGCGGACTCTCCGAATACTTTAGAGAATGGAGAACTTATGAACTATTAAATGGTCGTTTCTTTTGGCCAAAAATGCGAAGGGATGTGCATCGAGTGGTTGAAGGCTATATTACGTGCTAAAAGGCTAAGTGTTGAGCCGAATAAGGGAAAGCAATGCCCCTACCTGTTCCGACGAGACCGTTGATTGAGCTAAGTATGGACTTTATTCTCGAACTGCAGAGAACTGCTCGAGGAAAAGATTCTATAATGGTCGTTGTGGATCAGTTCAATAAGATGGCATACTTCGTGCCCTGCACCAAAACTAACGACGCTTCAGCTATTGCTTCTCTTTTCTTATAGGAGGTTGTGTAAATATACAGCGTGCTAAGAAGTGTAGTCTCTGACAGAGACCCAAAGTTCTTGAGCCATTTCTAGAGAATCTTATGGCGTCGGCTAGGAACTAAATTACTCTTTAGTACCTTATCTCACCCCTAAACCGACAGCCAAACAAAGGTGGTTAATTGTACTTTAGGGTCACTACTTTGAGTTGCAATAGGCAAGAACGTGGCTAATTGGGACGTCTGCCTGCCAGTGGTCGAATTCACCTATAATCGAACCGTACATGACAACACCAAGCAGACTCCCTTCGAGGTGGTTTATGGATTCAATCCCGAATTGCCCCTCGACCACGCCCCTGTACCATCACCTGCGCAAGAGGACCTTGACGCCTCGACCAAAGTACAATCTCTCCAGCACATTTACAACAAAGTCACTCAACACATCGACCAAGCTACCAAGAGAATGTGTGAAAAGACTAAGGGCCGGTTGGCCAAATAGTTTTAGCCGAGAGACTTGATATGGCTACACCTTAGCAAGGAGCGGTTCCCAAACAAAAGGAAGAACAATCTATCTGTAAGGGCGGAAGGACCTTTCAGAGTCCTCTGGAAAATCAGTGACAACGCCTATAAGTTAGGGCTACTTGAGGACTATGGGGTTTCTGATGCCTTCAACATTGTCGACCTCAGTCCATATCACCCTGATAGAGGAATGAGTGAAAACCATTTGGATTTGATTCCAAATCCAATACAACCTAAAGGGAATGATGGGAATCAAGCTATGAGACTCCTGACTTGTAGCCGAGCTCGATGATTAGAGAAGCTGGTACGTTGAATCTTTAAGTTCCAACCAACCCTTGCCAAGACCGAATATCTCTTTACCAAATCACCTTTAATACTGTGTCGTATGATAGCCCATTATTTTATGGTTTGCTGAGTAAATGAGTACTCTCTAGTACCGAGCCATATAATAACTCGGCATCATTTTTACCAAGAAGCCAAAAGAGAGAATCTAGATTGATTATGCCATCCTTACTCGGACAAGCCCATTTGTCTATACTTTTTATCTACATCTCCTAACGACCTCGCCAATGCCGCATTGCCACGTATACAGTATCACATGTAGAATCTATAGTACCAATGATTATTTTCCTTATATATTCATTTTTTCCCCTTATAACATATACATTATCTTCCCTTAAGAAATGTCCTTTTTGTCTTTTCCCTTTTGGGCAGGTTGCCTTAGTTTGTAGGTATAAATACCTTGCACTTATAGTTGTAATAGATCAGATAATCTTCAATACACTTTTGAGCACCTTCTTCCTTACATAAACACTGTTGTTTACTCTCAGCATCACTCTTGTCCTTTCCCTTAAGCAAGGTTAGGTAGCGAGTAACCTCATTGGACCAATTCGTACATTACATCAAATTGTGCCATAAGTCCTTGGAAGTTCCATTGGTGTATCATATCCTCTAAAGCTGTTCATGGGTTTGGCTTACTATTTTCATCCTTTGCTTCCACCCTTTTGTACCTTTCCCTATTGACTCTTTTTGAGCTTTCTGCAAGCTCGGATTCATTCAGTGATCGGCCTTGACTATTCTTGGTTATGGTTCGCAACAATCACCCAGCGTTACCTGCCATCGTCTACTATCGTCCAGCCGTTGCCTACTGTTGCCTAGCATCGCGTAATCATTGCCCACTATTGCCTAGAGTTCGCCCACTGTTGCTTAACATTGCCTACTGTCGCCTAGCGTCGCCCACTATTGTCCACTATTGCTTAACCGTTGCCCACTGTCATCCAGCCATTGCCAGCATCGCTTAGGCTCTTGCCCACTATTACCCAGTCATCGCTAGCATCACCAGGCTTTCGTCCACTGTTGCTTAGCCATCACCAGCATTACCCAAGCTCTTGTCCATGCTCTCACCCAGCAGTGCCTATGCTCTCACCCACTGTTGCCTAGCTTCTCACCCACTTTCACCTAAGCTCTCGCATACTGTCGCTAGACACTCACCATGTCCTGCAACCAAGCGTGAGCACTAAAGGGACTAGCTCGACAAACCCTTCTGTTCCAACTGACCCCTATCGAGGCTGAAGCTGAGTACTTCCTTGCTGAGTTACCCTTCATGTTGAACCGTATAACCACCCATCTTTTTGTAGCATGTCGAATTGACAATTACTTTCTCGTACCCAAGCCAACCAATTACTTGGCATATTCTTTACTAAGAAGCTGAGAAAGAGAGACTCCAGACTGACGAAGCCATCCCTGCTTGGATAAACCAGTTGTCTGTACTTTTTTTGTCTACATCTTCTAACAACCTCGCTAATGTAGTATTGCCACATGTACAGTTTCATGTGTAGAATCTATTGAATCAATGATTTTTTTTCTTGTATATTCATTTTACCCTTTTGTATCCTGATCTTTACTTCCTTAAGACACACCCTTTTTGTCTTTTTCTTTTTAGGCAGGATGCCCTAACTTATGGGTATAAATACCCTTGTACTTATAATTGTGAGGACAACAGATCATTAAATATACACATTGTGTATTCTCTTTCTTACATAAACATTGTTCGTTTACTCTCGGCATCATTCTTATCCTTTCCCTTAAGTAAAGTTAGGTAGTGAGTAACCTCATCGGACCGATTTGTTCATCATATCGAATTATGCCGTAAGTCTTTGGAAGTTCCATTGATGCGTCATATCCTCTGGAGCTATTTATGCGTTTTGCTTACTGTTGCATTTGTCATTTATCCCCTTTCATACATTCCCCATTAATCCTTTTTGAGCTTTCTGTAAGCTTAGACCCATCCAAATACTGGCTTTATCAATTCTTGGTCACAATTTGCAACATCTTGGTATTAGAGTGGAGGTTTCGTGTGAATTGTAGTAATTCTTTTTGAAGTTCTGTTATACTCTGTTTTGCGTATGTAGAATAGAGCACGTTACTATGTTTGAGAAGGATGATCGAAAGATCACATTGAATTCAATGCCGTTGAGAGAAGTTAATAAGTTACAGATGAAACTCGCTTGCAGATTGAAGAAGGCTTTAGTGATGAGTAAAGTTGAGCTCTAAGAGGCCATCAATGCTAATGAGCGACCCTTTTGTTGGTCAGGTGGCTATTAGAAATGAAGGAGCAGGATGAGTTACCTTAAGAGATTAAGGAGTTATTAGATGAATATGCCGACCTGGTTCTCGAATAGTTACCTTAGGGGTTGCCCCCAACTTGAGGCATAGAGTACTGCATTGACTTAGTACCTGGTGCTATATTGTTGAATAAGCTAGCTTATCAAATGAATCCCGAGCAAGCTTCTAAACTCCAATGCCAAGTTAATAAGTTGCTAAAGAGAGGCTATGTAAGAGAGAGTCTCAACCCTTGTGTTGTGCCTACACATTTAGTGTCAAAGAAGGATGGAACTTAGAGAGTGTATGTAGATAGTTAAGCTGTGAACAAGATCACGATCAATTATATGTATTCAATCTTGAAGCTAAAAGACATGTTAGATGAACTTAGTGAAGCCAAGATTTTCAGCAAGATTGATCTTAAATATGGTTATCACCAAATCCGCATGAGGCTAGGAGATGAGTGGAAGATTGCGTTCAAGACTCGATATGGGCTTTACGAATGGATAGTTATGCCCTTCGGCTTATCGAATGCCCCGAGCATTTTCATAAGGCTAATGAACTATATATTGAGACATCTCATAGGGAAGTATGTCGTGGTATACTTTATTGACATCCTGGTCTAGAGTGTCAACATGCCAAGTCACTACAAACATCTCGAAGCAATCTTGGATATCCTCCGTACTAAGAGACTATTCTGTAATCTAAAGAAATGTTGCTTTTGCTAAGAGGAAGTAGTATTCTTGAGTTATGTAGTTAGTGGAGGAGGCTTGTGAGTTGATGATGAAAAGATCTAAGCAACCGTCGAGTGGTTGACTCCTACTACCCTGCTAATGTGAGAAGTTTCCACAGACTGGCTTTATTTTACAGAAGATTCATTAGGAATTTTAGCACCCTCGTTACACTTCTTATTGAACTAAAAAAAAAAAAAAACTCCAACTTCTAATGGGGAGAAATGGAGGAGAAGAGCTTTATTGAAGTAAAAGAAAGATTAACCTCCACCCTGGTGTTAGTACTACTTGACTTCGACAAAAATTTTGAGTTAGAATGCAATGCATCAGGCATTGGAATAGGTGTTGTCCTAATGTAGGAAGGTCAACCAATTGCCTTCCACAATTATAAGGTCTAAGGACTCCAGTCGAATTACTACGTGTATGATAATGAACTTTTGGCACTAATCTGAGCACTACAAGTATGGCAGCACTATTTACTGCTGAGAGAATTTGTCATATATACTGACCATGAATTGTTAAGGTACCTCCGAAGTCAGACTAAGTTGTCAAAGTAGCAGGTGAGATGGGTTGAATTCCTTGAAGGATTCGATTTTGCATTAAAGTACAAGTAAGGAAAGAGCAACATAGTTGTAGATGCTCTTTCGAGGAGATATGTGCTTTCATCAAAGTTGTAGACCAGATTGTTTAGGTTTGTAAGCATCAAAGAATAGTACTCGGTAGATCCACACTTTAGGCCCATAATTTCACGATGCGTCAATGGAGGATAGTAGACGAGCACCATGTAGAAGATGGCTACTTGTTCTAAGGTAAAAAATTATTCATGTCGAATTATTCATTGAGGGAGTTACTGATCAAGGAAGCTTATGGTAGAGGACTCTCCAAACATTTTGGAGAAAGGAAGACCTATGAACTGTTAAATGGCTGCTTCTTTTGGTTGAGAATGAGGAAAGATGTGTATTAAGTTATTGAAAGCTGTGTTGTATGCAAGAAGGCCAAATGCTAAGCTAAGCAAGGGAAAGTAATGTCCCTACTTGTTCTAATGAGGCCATGGACTAAATTGAGTATGGACTTTGTCTTCGGACTACCACGAACTACCTTAGGTAAAGATTCTGTAATGGTCGTTGTGGATAGGTTCAGCAAGATAATACACTTCGTACCTTGCACCAAGGTTAATGACGCTTTGGCTATTGATTCTCTTTTCTTGCAAGAGATTATACGGATACATAGTGTGCTAAGAAGTGTAGTCTCTAACAGAGATGCGAAGTTCTTGGGCCATTTCTAGAGAACTTTATGGCGTTGGCTAGGGACCAAATTACTCTTCAGTATCTTATGCCACTCCAAAATTGACGGCTAGACAAAGGTGGTTAATCCCACTTTAGAATCACTACTCCGAACTGCAATAGGCAAGAACTTGGCTAATTGAGATGTCTACTTACCAATGGTTGAGTTCGCTTACAACCGAACAATACATAACACCACTGAGCAAACCCCTTTTGAAGTTATCTATGGATTTAATCTTGAGTTGCCCCTCAACTACACCTTTGTACTAGTACCTACACAAAAGGACCCTAATGCCTCAATTAGAGCACAATCCCTTCAGCAAATCTATGATAAGGTCACTCAACACATCAACTAAGCTGCTAGAAGAATGCGAGAAAGGATTAAGGGTAGGATGGCCAAACAATTTCATCTAAGAGACTTGGTATGGCTGCACCTCAATAAGGAATGATTCTTGAATAAGAGGAGGAACAAATAATCTACAAGAGTGGAAGGACCTTTCAAAATCCTCCAAAAGATTAATGATAATGCTTACACATTGGAATTGCTCGAGGGCTATAGGGTTTTTAACGCCTTCAATGTTGCCGACTTTAGTCTATATCACCCTAACAGAGAACTGAGCGAAGACTATGCAAATTTGATCCTAAATCCAAAACAACTCAGTGGGAATGATAAGAATTAGGCTGCTGGACCCCTGACTCATAGCCGAGCTTGAGGACTAGAGGGACTAGCTTGACAAATCCTTTTGTTCCAATAGACTCCTACTGAGGCTGAGTACTTCCTTGTTGAGTCACCTTTCATGCCAAGTCGTATGACCACCCATCTTTTTGTAACATGTTGAATTGACGATTACTCTCTCGTGCCCAAGCTGACTAATTACTTGGCATATTCCTTGCCGAGAAGCTAAGAAAGAGAGACTTCAGACTGATGAAGACATCCCTGCTCCAAAAAACCAGCTGTCCATACTTTTTTTGTCTACTTCTTCTAACAATCTTGCCAATGTAGCATCACCATGTATATAGTATCATGTGTAGAATCTGTTGAACCAATGATTGTTTTTCTTATATATTCATTTTATCCTTTTGTATCTTGATCTTTACTTTCTTAGGACATACCCTTTTTGTCTTTTCCTTTTTAGGCAGGTTGCCCTAACTTATAGGTATAAATATCCTTGTATTTGTAACTGTGAGGACAACAGATCATTAAATATACACTTTGAGTATTCTCTTCCTTGTGTAAACACTATTCATTTACTCTCGGCATCACTTTTATCCTTTCCCTTAAGCAAGGTTAGGTGGTGAGTAACCTCACTAGACCGATTCATGCATCATATCGAATTATACCATGAGTCTTCAGAAGTTCCATTAGTGTGTCATATCCTTTGGAGCTGTTCATGGGTTTTCCTTACTGTTCCCTTTCACACTTTCCCCATTAATCCTTTTCGAGCTTTCTACAAACTTAGACCCATCCAGTGACTAGCCTTATCAATTCTTGGTCACAATTCATAACAATAACTATATCCAACACTACAACTACTTGCTTTGCTTGAACGAGTATTGTTAGCCCTAACTTAACTTCTTGCTCCAAGATTCATCCCTAATAGGAACTTATCTCAACTTTGACTTAGCTAACTCCCGCATTCTAACTACATCCCTAAAGCCTTACATGGTTAAGCCCCGAAATGTAGAACTCCCAATGATGCTTAGCCTCCAAGTGAAGGTTCCTACCCTACCTAGTAGAGCCTCTTTTCTACAAAGGTAATAGTAGGGATTGTCGATCCAGTTGCTCCACATAAAGTGATGAGCTATCTAGACCCTATTGGCAACAAAGTAAGGTCGATCCTTTACCTAAAGTAGATTAGAGGACTCATGAAGTAGAGGATTCCCACAAGCCCCTTGGTCCTCAAGTAAGGGTAGAGAAAAGACCCCCTTTTGCCACCATAGTCACCGCGGTCACCTTCGCCTGCTCGGGGTCATCTAGGATGGTGTATAGTAGAGATTGCCTAGAACCTTATGTAGATGAGCAGCCCATAGTGAGGTTGCCACAAATAAGCGGTAGTATGTGTTTGAGCCTCCTCTCTTCTACTTAACATCACTGAAACAAAAAGAAGGTAGGACCCTGATGTCTATGCCTCATGATAACAACCCAAGGAAGAAGGTCGAATACACTCATGAAAGCTAATGCGGACCAAGGCTAAGAATGGACATGGTCGATCATAGAGATGGGTCTAAGCTTATCGAAAGCTTAACGAAGGTGATAGGATTGTAAGGAAATAGAAAAAGTAAAGTAAGTAAACCCACAAACAGCTTCAAAGGATATAATGCACTGGTAGAACTTTCGAGGACTTATGGCACAACTTGATATGATGTACAAAATAGTCTGGTGAGGTTATTTGCTACCTAACCTTACTTAGGAGTTAGGCTAAGAGTAAAGAAAGGGTAAACAGGTGAACGGGAGTAGTGTTCACGAAAGGAAGAATATTTAGTATGTTGATGATAATGATATTACAGTTACATGTACAATGGGTATTTATACTCGAGAAACTAAGGCAACTTACCTAAGTTAGAAAATGACAAAGAGGATAATGTCTAAAAGAAGTAATATACAAGGAATATAAAGGGTAAAATTGAAATTTCATGGAGATAAATGATTATTGCAGCAAATTCCTTCACATGGTTTAGGATATATGGTAGTAACTCATTCAAGGATGCTCTTAGTAGAAATAAACAAGATGGTGGAGTTAAGATGGATGGCCAAGAATGGGTATCGAGTAGACCTAGACCCGTCCAAGAGAAAGGTATTGGGTTAGAAGTCAACTCGATTAGGGTCGAGTAAATGTATAAGGTTGGGTTGTCACAGGGCATTTGTCTAGTTGGCACATGACTTTTGAGAAATAAGTTGTTACTTGGGTTGGCACCAGGAGTTAGTCAGTAGCAAGGATCAGCTCGGCTTCCATAGGAGTCAGTTGGAGTAGGAAGATTCATCTTGTTAGTCCCTCAAGGCCTCGAGCTCGATTGTGCGTCAAAGGTCTAATAGTCCAATTCCTATCAGAAGCTCTTAAGTCTACTAAAGTTGTTTGGGCAATTGGTGTGGAGAGGTAAGGACCCATGTACCCTTTATATAGGATCTATGAGATGTCCCTAGCCATACACGTGTTTATCATCGTGTGATCCCAAAGCATTGAGAACTAAAGTGATACCTATGGAATTAATAGTAGGTTGTATGGGCATTACATATCTTCTGGAAGGCGATTTGCTGAAGGCATTCCACTTGCTACAAGAATGAGGTACCCAAAATGAACTCTACGGGATGGATAGTGTGCGTTAGTAAGAGATTTGCTCTACAGAAATTCCCCTACTAAGGAAATTCTATGATGTTATCGTAAGATACGTTCTTGCATGCTCATGTCTACTCGACATAAGTCCCTACGAAAACTCTGAAAGCCATTGTCTACTCGAAGGAAAAGGGATGTTAGGCCCTAGTAAGCATCATAGCCAGATAAGAAAACTTAGGTGAAATCAAGGATAAGTGTGAAACGATAGCACATGGGAAAATGAGCAAGTCCCCAAGGAACAATCAACAAGCAGTAACTTGATGATGCAGAATTCTACTAATCTCACAATTCAACAAAATACGAGATCTAGCTTAACAAAAACCCTCTCTAACATAAAAGACTTAGGTAGAAAATAGATGGAATTTGAGAATATAAACACAATATGAAAGCAAGAAACCATGATTGAGAAAAAAGCAAGCATAAGTTCTAAAAATGTTAATAAAACTTCATTCATTCAAAGGTACAAGAAATTACATAAGGAGAGGTCAGCATCCTGATCACTTGCTGAGAAAAAATACAGCAATTTGCAAAATGGACATACATCGCTTGAGCCAACTACATAAAATAAATAAAAAAACCCAAAGAAGTTCCTAAGCATCCTCAACTTACTACTACTGTTGTTGTTACTGCTCCTACTACCATTTCAACTCTTGCTCGACTTCACCGCCACTACCTACCTACTCGAGGTCTAGATTAGAGCCATTGCTAGAAATTCCTAAGGAGTCACCAGATAACTTATTACCTAGCCTACCCTCAGCAGTAATCTTGGGTTCATTTAGCAATGCAGGAAGGGTAAGTTCACATCTAGCATATTCTATTGAACTTATTTCCTCACCTCTTCTTCCATTACATAACTAGCCTTAGTGACAGCCTTTTTGATCAGGGGGTCCTCTAAGGTCACGATGAAGATATCATGTTTGTCCTCAGTGAATAACCCTACACCTCTTAAGAGCTCAACCTCCCTTATGTTGAAGCTCGCATGCACTTTCTCAAGTTCCTCATCCTTAGCTCTTAGCTCAATAGCTAGCTCACCCTCCATGACCTTACTAGGCTCCTTAAGCTTCCTTAACTCATGATTCAATTGATCTACTTAACCGAGTAGCTCCCCATGACAGCGTTCTGATCACTGAGCATAACGGTTAAGTTACTATGTGCTTTTTCCTTCTCCTTTAGCACCTTTTGGAGCTTCTCCACCTCAACCCTCGCTTCATCTCCTTCCAACAAGAGAACTGAGCAATTGTAGGTTCGAATGAAGTCTAACAAGTCATACAGTAACAAAGATAATTAGTAGTTAGTGATTGCGTTAAAAGCAAGCCATTCAACAAAATCATACTAGTAGCTTACTTCATTACACCTCCTCGGCATTACCATTAGGGCCTCCAACTCATTGTGACTTACAACAAGCTGTCCAAATCGTATTTATAGCTACTCGAAACTTTAAGGGGGCTAATTTGCATATTGTACAAGAGCTTTCTACCTACTCCAATGAACCAAAAGTTCGACATTCTTGTAGTCAACAATCTTAATAGTTACCAAAGCAATAGTCTTAATGTTCACTTCGAGCTTACTTAATCGTCATCCACTCAAGCACCCTCCACCACAGGCCTTGGCTCGACCACAACAGCCTTAGTTGAACCTCTAGAATCACCCCCTACCAAATGCTCCCCTAGCCACTACTGCAGTACCTAAAGGCACTCCCGTCAAAACATCGCTTCCCCTATGATAAGCAACTTCTCAAAGGTTTTGTTGCCTTCCCCCCCTTTTTTTAGAATTTTTTAGGGACGATGTGAGGTCTCCCCTTCCTTTTCTCTCTTAGGTTGCCTTCTGTTCTTGAAACTCATAGTACTCTTAAGCCAACTACTCTATACAGCCGATAGCTTTACCCTTAGCTTCTCAAACGCTAATTTAGTTGTTGTAGAACATCAACCGAACTACTTAGAAAAACAAAACTAAATGAAGACAAGAAACTTATAGTACCAGGGATGAGCAGCTTGTTGTTCCTCTCTCTAACAAAAAGGGATGCAGCATGGTAGACAACCAACCACCCCTCCTTAGCTGAACAAAATAAGTACCTCTCTCCATTTTAAACAACAGTGCTCCACTCTTATACTTTCACATATCGATAAGGGCCTAAGTTTCTTCTAACTTACCAAATTCAAGAGCTTGATGCTAGTCATTGAGTCCTCATCCTCCAAGCCCTTCAATGTTGTATCCTTAATTGGCCATCTCCACTTTATTGGGAAATCAAGGGGCTTTGAGGTGTGAACATAGTAGAAGAATTCCTTCCACTCCTCCACCTTATTCAAAGGCTTATCTATGATACTCATCTTTGTGCCTTGAGTAGCGATGTAAACCCATCCATCACCCAATCTTTAAGTAAAAAAAGCACCTGAAAAGTTGCACAATTGGCCACCGCAACTGCTAAATACATAGCACCTTGAAAGTAAGCAACCAAATCCATGCATTAGCATTTAGACTATTGGGCACAACCTTGATATATTGGAAGAACTCGACCAAGAATTTAGAAAAAGGAAGCCAAAAACCTAGCTTGAACAGCTTCGCATACATTACAAAAGATTAGGCATCCCTATATCGTATGCCTATTGCCTTTCTTGAGGCTCCTCTACTTACTACCTAAGCTAATGTGAACCGTAACTAAGAACAGATAAGGCCGGTCGCTGGATGGGTCTAAGTTTGCAGAAAGCTCCAAAAAGGGTTAATGAGGAAAGGTACGAAAAGAGTGACAAAGATGAATGGAGTAGTAAGCAAAAACCCACAAACTATTCTAGAGAATATCACGCACTAAAGGAACTTTCGAGGACTCATGATATAACTCGATATGATACACCAATTAGTCCGGTAAGGTTACTTGCCACCTAATCTTACTTAAGGGAAAGGATAAAAGTGATGCCGAGAGTAAACAAGCAATGTTTACGTAAGGAAGAAAGTATTTAAGTATATTGAAGGTAATCTCATTATGTTGTAACTGCAAGTATGAGGGTATTTATCCTATAAACTAAGGCAACTTGCCCAAAAGTGACAAGGCCAAAAGGGCAGGGTAATGTACATGTTATAAAGAGGCAAAAATGAATATATAAAGAAAATAATCATTGGTGCTACAAATTCTACATGTGATGTTGTACACGTAACGATGTGGCATAGGCAAGGTCATTAGGAGATGTGAACAAAAAAGTACGGATAGATGGGCTTATCTAAGCAAGGATGGCTTAATCAATCTGAATTCTCTCTCTCAGCTTCTCGGCAAGGATGATGTCTAGTGATTGGGTAGCTTAGTAATAGAGAGTAATCATCAACTCGGCATGCCATAGAATAAAGGGCGATCATATGATACAGCATTAGAGGTGACCCGACAAGTAAGTATTCAGCCTCGATAAGGGTTGGATGGAACATAAAGATTTGTCGTGCCAGCCCCTTTAGTCCTCGAGCTTGACTCCAGGTCAAAGGTCTTGTAGCTTGATTCCCATCATTCTCTCTGGGTTGTTTTAGATTTAGGATCAAGTTTGAATGGTGTTCATTTAGTACTCCGTCAGGGTGGTATGGACTGAGGTCGAGAATGTTGAAGGCATCAAAAACCCCATAGTCCTCGAGTAGGTCCAACTTGTAGGTATTGTCATTAATTTTCTGGAGGATTCTAAAAGGTCCTTCCACTCTTGCAAATAACTTATTTTTCCTTTTGTTCACGAACCACTCCTTGTTGAGGTATAGCCATACCAAGTCTCCTAGCTAAAATTGTTTGGCCGACCTACCCTTAGTCGTTTCATGCATTCTTTTAGCAGTTTGGTCGATGTATTGAGTAACCTTATCATAGATGTGTTGAAGGGATTGTGCTATGGCTTAGGCATCGGGGTCCTCTTAAGCAGGTATGGATACAGGGGTGTGGTTGAGGGGTAACTGGAGATTGAATCCATAGACTACTTTGAAGAGGGTTTGCTTGGTAGTGTTATGTACGGTTCGGTTATAAGCAAACTCGACCATTAGTAGGTAGATGCCCCAATTAGCCAAGATCTTGTCTATTGTAGCTCGAAGCAGTGAACCTAAAGTACAATTAACTATCTCTGTTTAGCGGTCAGTTTAGGGGTGACATGACGTGCTAAAGAGTAATTTGGTTCCCAGCCAATGCCATAAGGTTCTCCAAAAATGGCTCAAGAACTTCGGGTCTCTATCGAAGACCATACTTCTCGGCATGCCATGTATCCGCACAACCTCCTATAAGAAAAGAGAAGCAATAGCCGAAGCATTGTTAGTTTTAGTGCAGGGCACGAAGTATGCCATTTTACTGAACCAATCCACAATGACCATTACAAAATCTTTTCCCCAGGCAATTCTTAGTAGTCCGAGAACAAAGTCTATGCTTAGTTTAGTCTACGGCCTCATCAGGATAGGTAGGGGCATTGCTTTCCCTTATTCGGATCGGCACTTAGCCTTTTTGCACACAGGACAGCTTTCGACCACTTGGTGAACTTCTCTTCTCATTCTCAACTAAAAGAATCGGCCATTCAATAGTTTACAGGTCCTCCTTTCTCCAAAGTGTACGGAGAGTTCATCACTGTGGGCTTCTTTAATTAATAATTCCCATAGGGAACAAGTTGGCACATACAGTTTCCCCCCTCAGAATAGATAGCCATCCTCCACATAATACTCGTCTACTGTCCTCCTATCCATGCATCACAAAATTATTGGTCTAATGTGTGGATCTTCGAAGTACTGTTCTTTGATACTCGTAAAACCAAATAGTTTGGTCTGCAGTTGTGATAAGAACGCATGCCTCCTCAAAGGAGCATCTGCAACTACGTTGCTCTTTCCTTGCTTGTATTTGATCACAAAATTGAACTTCTCAAGGAATTCAACCCATCTCGCCTCCCGCTTGGATAGTTTGGTCTAACTTCGAAGGTATCGCAATGACTTGTGGTCAATATATATGACAAACTCTCTTGGTAGTAGATAGTATTGCCACACTTGCAATGCTCGGATTAGTGCTAACAGAGCTTTGTCATACACGAAGTAATTTAATTAGGGTCCTCGAAGCTTTTCACTATGGAAAACAATTGGTTGGCCTTCTTGCATCAGGACCGCACTTATTCCAATGCTGGACATGTTGCACTCTAGCTAAAAAATTTTGTCGAAGTTAAGGAGCACTAACACCGGGATGGAGGTCAACTTCTTCTTTATCTCGGCGAAACTCCTCTCTTCCCTGTCTCCCCATTGGAAGTTGGTCTTTTTCTTCGTTAATTCAGTAAGGGGTGTAGCGAAGGTACTGAGGTTCATAATGAACCTTCGGTAAAACAAAGCCAATCCATGGAAACTTCTTACGTCGGTACAAGTAGTAGGGGTTGGCCATTCAACAATTGCTCGAATCTTCTCATCATTGACTCACAAGCTTCCTCTACTGACTACATAGCCCAAGAATATCACTTCCTCCTAGAAAAAGCAACATTTCTTTAGGTTGCCGAATAATCTCTCGGTACGGAGAATATTCAAGACTGCTCAAATGTGTTCACAGTGACTCAGCATGTCGCCAATGTAGATTAGGATGTCATCAAAGTACACCACGATACACTTCTCGATGAGATGTCTCAATACATGGTTCATAAGCCTCATGAAGGTGTTTGGGGCATTCGATAAGCCGAAGGGCATGACCATCTACTCGTAAAGTATATGTCGAGTCTTGAACACAATCTTCTACTCATCTCCTAACCTCATGCGGATTTGATGGTAGCCAGACTTGAGTTCAATCTTGCTGAAAATTTAGGCTCTACTTAGTTCACCCAACATATCTTTTAGCCTTAGGATCAGATACCTATATTTGATCGTGATTTTGTTTATGGCTCGGTTGTCAACACACATCTGCCAGGTTCCATCCTTCATCGGCACTAGAAGTATAGGCATAATACAAGGGCTGAGACTCTCTCTCACGTATCCTCTTTCCAACAACTCATTGACATGACGTTGAAGCTTAGAAACTTGTTCGGGATTCATGCGATAACCTGGCTTATTCGACAGTGCAGTGTTGGGTACTAAGTCAATGTAGTGCTCTATGCCTCGGGTCGGGGGCAATCCTTTAGGTAACTATTTTGGGAATAAGTCAGCATATTCATCTAACAATTCTCTCACCTCTTAGGGTAAATCGTCTTGCTCCTTCATTTCCAATAGTCGCCTGACCATCAGGAGGGTTGGCTCATTGGCATTAATGGCCTCTTACAGCTCAGCTCTACTCATTATTAGAGCCTTCTTTGATCAGCAAGCAAGTTTTGTCTGTAACTTGTGAACTTTTTCTCAGTGGCATCGAATTTAGCATGATCTTCCAATCATCCTTCTCGAGCATGTAGTTATTCTTATAACCATTGTGGATGACTCTCCTATCAAATAGCTATGGTCTTCTTAACAACACATGGGAAGCGCACATTGGCAATACGTCGTAGAGAATCTGGTCAGAGTAATTGCCAATAATGATTGGCAGTTGTATTTACCGAGTGACGTGTAATGCTCCCTTTTCACTCAACTAGTAGAACTTATACGGCTTCGAATGTACAACAATCGGTAACCTTAGTTTTGAGACTAGGTCGACTGACGCCACATTGGTACAACTTCCACTAACCATGATGAGGGCACATGTCTCTTCATTCACCTTGCAGGTGATATGAAATAAGTTCTCTCTCTACTCCTCCTCTTGTAAAGGTTCCATGCTTATAGTGCATCAGACAACCATGAGTAGCTGGTCCAAGTCCTTGGCATATATGTCTTCCTCAATCAACTCTTTCTTGACATTCTCCTTCTTGGCATGAACCTCCTCCTCCTCGAGTTCCTCATCTGTACTCTCTATGTCTAACTTTGGAATGTCTCCCTTAATGACCATCGCCCTTCGATTCAAGCACTGAGTAGCCATATGTTCGAACCCTTAGCACTTGAAGCATTTGATATAGCTGGTCTTCTTACCAAACCCTTACCCCTTGTCATACATTCGAGTCAGCACTACATCTTCAGGTCGACTTTTCTACTCAGCTTTGACATCAACCCTTCTACTTAGCTTAGAACTCGGTAGAGTCTAGTTACTTGCCTGTCCTGGTTGGCTAGTTAGCATTTGGGTCGTTACTCGGCTTCCTCTTTGCCTCTCTACATGTTGGGCAACCTTAATAGTTTCATCCACTGTATCAAATCATTGCAATTCCATAATGTCTCGGATGTCTCCTCTTAACTCACTAACAAATATTAAGACTGTTCAAGCTAGTGGTTCCTCCACTTTGCATCGTATCATAAGCATTTGGAATTCCTAAACATACTAATCATTAGTTTAACCTACTTATCTCAACTCCTGAAGTCGAGTGAAAGTATCTTAGAGATATGTTTCTGATACGAATCTATTTCTAAGTACTCTCCTTATCTCAAGCCAAGTATTAATCTCTCGGTACCCCTCTCTCTTTCTCATGGCCTGAAAGTTCTTCCACCACATGACGGCATATCTGGAAAATTCAACAATAGCAATCCTCACTTTCTCGTAATCCTCATACCAATAATAATCAAACATACGCTCTACCCTCTCTTCCCAATCTAGATACTCATCAGTATTTCTAGATCCATTAAAACTCAAAATTCGAAGCTTCACATGGTCGGATGCTTGAGGGAATTGTACACGCTTCTCTTCAAAATACACTTCTTCCTCCTCATCAAGCTCTCTCATGTCTATCCTTTGCCTTACTAGTCTGTCAACTCATCTACCTCAAAATGGTCGAGTTAGGTTCTAACCTCTTATAGGTTGAGCAGCTTGTGGAGTATTTTACGTGGCCTCAGTGGATCGGCAAGATAGTGCATGAATAACTCGAGTCAAATCTACCAAGAAGTTAGCTACCTCATCAAGCTTTTTGTCATTGCTTCTAAGAGTTCCATGAGATTGACACCTATGGTGAACTACTCTACTATCATCACTAATATCAACATTCATATTTGGGTTTGTCATTTTTTTTCTCATAGATTCAGAATTTAAACAAAGACTTTAGAAAGTGAACAACTAATAACACAGTAGATAAATGATCTCAATAACTGACTTTGTTTTACACAGGCAAAACAGAAATTCAAGAAGAACTAATTTTAGTTCATACAAAACCTCTGCTTTGATACCAAGATGGTATGAACCGTGACCAAGAACATATAAGGTTGGTTGCTGGATGGGTCCAAGCTTGCAGAAAACTTCAAAAAGGGCTAATGGGGAAAGGTACAAAAAGAGTGATAAGACGAATGGAGTAGTAAGCAAAGACCTATGAACTATACTAGAGGATATAACGTACCAAAGGAACTTCTGAGGACTCATGACACAATTCAATATGACGCACGAATTGGTTTGGTGGGGTTACTTACCACTTAACCTTGCTTAAGGGAAAGGATAAGAGTGATATCGAGAGTAAACAAGCAGTGTTTATGCAAGGAAGAAAGTACTCAAGTGTATTAAAGGTAATTTGATGATCTTACAACTGCAAGTACAGGAGTATTTATACCTGCAAACTAGGGCAACTTGCCTAAAAGGGAAAAGACAAAAAGGGCATTTCCTAAAGGGGCAATGTACATGTTACAAAGGGGTAAAAATGAATATACAAGGAAAATAATCATTAGTGCTACATATTCTACATATTATGTTATACACGTAGCGATGTGGCATTGGCATAGTCGTTAGGACATGCAAACAAAAAAGTACAGACAAATGGACTTGTCTGAGTAGGGATGGCTTAATCAATCTGGATTCACTCTCTCGGCTTCTTAGCAAGGATGATGCTAAGTGATTGGGCGGCTTAGCAATAGAGAGTAATCGTTAACTCGGCATGTCACAAAATAATGGGCAGTCATACAATACGGCATTAGAGGTGACTCAATAAGTAAGTACTTGGCCTCAGCAGGGGTTGGTTGGAACATGAGGATTCGTCATGCCAGGCCTTCTAGTCCTTAAGCTTAGTTACGGGTCAAGGGTCCTAAAGCTTGATTCTTATTATAAGTACTACTTCTATCGCCGATGGATTAACCTCAGCTTCTTGTCACTTGTTACATATAGAA
Source organism: Lumnitzera littorea (assembly GCA_024138015.1). Lineage (NCBI taxonomy): Eukaryota > Viridiplantae > Streptophyta > Magnoliopsida > Myrtales > Combretaceae > Lumnitzera > Lumnitzera littorea. The sequence goes on from JAMXBB010000008.1 coordinate 28,327,607, forward strand.
CACAAGCACATGCATTCTCATTTATACACATCATCCGCAACAACTCACTAACTTAGCCTCCTTACCATCCGATGGATATGTGTCGTATTAAAGTCCCTATGTGCATACTCTCCTTTCTTCCTAAGAGAGTATTATTATGTTATCTTCTCTAATTGTTGTCATCACTTTGGGGGTAATAGGGCTACTGCCCTCTATCTAAGATGAGTTCTCATAGCCTTCATCTACCTTTCTCAATATAGACAGATGGATTAACTAACTTTGACTATTAGTTATACTTTGACCAGCCATCGCAAGAAGTTAGAAATAAATAAGAAAAGAGTGTTTAGCTCGTAGGACAAAATTTTGATAGTCTCCCTTAAGTGAGTAAGATAAGTGAAAAATGAATGCTTAGGCCACCTCTTATATAGATAAGCAAGAAGGCTAATGGTTTCTCTACTTTTAGAGCACAAACCTATGGTAGGATGTATGTTAATCCTCAACTGTCTAAGTACCTTACTCTTTTAGCCAAGGGCCTAGATTGATCCCTACACATTGATCCGTAATGTAGCTTAATAGCAAGTTACTTTGCATATGTAGTTGTTCTTTATAGACCATCAATGCATGCTACATTTCCTAATGATAGCCATCACGACACATTAAGTAATGCAACGGTTACGTCAATAAAGCAGTGACTCGAAGTGTCGAAAATTGGTTTGCTACAACCTAAACAGCAAAACTAATCCCCTAGTTAAGGGATAGTCCTTAGTCTATTCACATCGCTTGGATTACTCTCCTTATGCCTTGAGCGTTGATGAGAGTGGGGGGACAAGTGTTGATACTCGATTCTTGCTTAAACTAAGGCCTAATGAATGAAGCACATCATAAGGCATAAACAATGGGCACTTAAACAAGCAGCCATCTCACACGCCTAAACAAGCAGCCATCTCACACGCCGTGCCACAACTCTTTCTTAAGTCTATAAGCTCGCGCCAATGAAGAATGCTAACCAAGGGCGAGCCTGTTTGATGCATCTCTAGGGTTGGATGTATGGAGAGACACCACAACGAATGAACCGAAAGGGAAACAGAAAAGAAACTAGCGAAGTCTAGGTAGCTACCAAATGGATATGACTCACCACTTGATCCTACTCGGCCTACAATCTACCGGATATGATACACTGGTCCGAATTGAAGGGTTACTCGTCACTACTCTTTGCTAAAGGGAATAGATAAGAGTTGAATGATAACGAGAACACCAAGGTTGCTTAAAGTGAGTAATTCTATATTAAAAGTTGAATGTCTGTGTACAAGGAAAGTAGGGATTTATATACTTGACTACTAGGGTTATTTTACATGTATGAAAAGAAAAAAGGGTATTTTACAATTATGTTACATGAATCATACTGAAAAATGGTAAAAAAGATAAAAAAATATCTAGTATGGAAAAGAAAGAATTATTCTAGAACGTTGTGTCAAAATATACGTATCACTTAATGGTTATATGTCAAGAGTATGATACAACATAGGCAAAAATAGGAAGTGCTGGTAGTCAAGGGTTGACTTAATCTGGATCAAGTTAGGAGCCAATTAGTCTGGTTAGGAAGTCAGTCGAATTGAAGTTAGGCATTAGTGGTCGATTGGAGAGCTCGGCTGGACTAGCCTTTCTTGGGTTACCTTTTAGGTCAAGACTTCGTAGCTGGGCATGAGCATGTTGGATATACGTGAAGATCTAACAGATTGGTTGGCTGGAGGTTGGATTAGGATAGGAGTCCTTATTCTAGCTATGGCTTAAAGCTAGTATTTTCCATGCGAGCCCTTGAAGTCTTTTAACTCGACTTTTTATGATTGGTCCAAGAGGTTGATTTTTATCATCTGCCTAGAGGTCAAAAAAATTTGTCCTCAAATCTAAAGCAGTTTTTGCTTGTTCTTCTAAGGCGCTCATAGGGACTTCTTTTGTTGGTTAATGGGGAATCAGATCGGACACATTGAAGGTAGAGGAGACACCATAGTCATTAAGCAACTCGATCTGGTATGCGTTGCAATTGATCTTCTTTAGGACATTGAATGGGTTGTTAGCTCGAGGAGATAGTTTGCTTTGTTTTAAGTACGAGAATCGCTCTAGGCTAAGGTGAATCCATACTAAGCCTCCTAGCTGGAAAGAAACAGTTCAACGACCTTGGCTACCAATCTCTTGCTATCTTTGATTGAATTTAGTGATCTACTTTGTTACAGACTGGTGCAGTTCATGTAATTCTCGAGCTTAATTAACTCCGAATTGACTCTCTTTAGTAACTATTAGGTTGCTAATTATATCCATGGGAATGTTTGGGTTAAGGCCATAGACGACCTCGAATGGGGTCTTCCTTGTAGTGCTGTGGATAGTTCGGTTATATGCGAACTCCATGACTAGTAAGCACAATTCCTAATCCCTCAAGTTCTTCCTTACAATAGCTCTAAGTAGATTGCTTAGTATCCTATTCACCACTTTAGTTTGGCCATCAATCTAAGGATGGCTATTGGAGCTGAACACTAGTTTAGTCCCAAGTCTCCTCCAAAGAGTCTTCCAGAAATAGCTCAAAAATTTTGTGTCCTGATCTGAGCAAATAGTCTTCGGTACTCCATATAGTCGGATAATCTCCTGCAAAAACAAATCAGCAATATATAAAGCATCATTAGTTCAATGGCACGGAATGAAGTGCACCATCTTACTGAAATGGTCCACTACAACAAAAATAGAATCTTTCCCTCTAAATTTTTAAGGCAACTCTAGGACAAAGTCCATGTTGAGGTCGGCCTATGGTAAGGTAGACGTTGGTAGAGGCATGTACTCTCTATAGGGTTCTCTCTTCCCTTTAGCACGCTTACACACTTACACACTTCATAATGACTGACTACCTTATGGACATCCTTGTCCAGTAAAAATTCAATTTCAATAGATTGGTTGTCTTGACCTCCCTAAAGTGGCCTAAAAGTCCACCACTGTAAGCTTCCCAAACCAATAGTTCACATGTAGAGCAGTTTGGAATACATAGCTTGCGATCCCTGAATAAATGGCTATCCTTAAGGTAATATCCTCCCACAACTAGTCCTTCGCAACACTCTTCAATAACAAAACCAATGTGAGGGTCATTAGCATATTGCTCAGTGGTGAGTGAGAATCTCAATAGTTTTGTTTGCAAAGTAGTCAGCAAGGTTTGCTGTTGATACGGGGCAAGCGCACCTATCAATTTTAATATAGTCGGATATGAGTCCGAGTCGATCCCTCAGAGATTTTGAGTACTAATATTAACTTTAGCTTTATTATCTAACCGGAAAATTATGTCGAGTTGATTGAATTAAAAATACTGAAATTAATAAACTAAACTAATTATGAGACTTAACTAAGCAAATTAGAAAGCAATAAACTACGAACGACTTCGAGTATGCAATAATGTATTTAGGAATTATTTCCCCTAGTGTTTAACATGTAACCTTTTTAAAATATATTCAATTTAGTTTCTATGATTTTTGACCGGAGGGATTCACAATTAAAGCTAATATTTTTTCTCAAGCATATTAACCCTAATTCTAAATTATTTACCGGAATCTCTTCACTTAGTAATATAACTTAGAATTGCATTAATGTTTAATGAATTCCTACACAAACAATCAACTTTTCCGAAAGAAACATGTATCTTATCTCTAAGTATACATGTAATTCTCTTCAATTATGTTAAGATCTAATTACACATGCAATTTCTCAATCAACATGCATAATATCATATATTGACACTCTAGAATTATCAATCAATAATTAACGACATAATTGAATCAAGAAGAGATAGAAACTTTCTTGAAATTATAATTCAATCCAAGAATCACATGAAACCCTAGGTTCCATAATCCTAAATACTTGAATTCTAAGCTATCATAATGAATCTAAAAACGAGTTTCATCAAAAACATGAAATAAAGCATGAAAACCCCTCTTGATTTGATGAACAATCTTTAATCTTGAAATCGATGTCGTTATCGCTTCTTGATGTTGTTTCTCCTTAAGTCTCTTCTTGTCTCTTGTCTCTCTTTGTTTCTGTAATGTCTCTCTTTCTTTTGAACCCTAAGATGTCCTTTTATATGTGTATTACACGGATTTTATTTTCGTCACCAGACACGGCCTGGGACATGGCCGTGTCCCCAAGTCGTGTAACTTTCTGCACTAAGGCAAAATTTCTACACAACTTCAAAACTTCATAACTTCTTCGTTTGAACTCGGAATTGAGTGAAACTTGATTCCTTTTCTTCGTTTTCGAGCCTAGAACGCGTTTAAACCCTGAAATCAACATTTTACTCAATTAAGTATCATTTTCTTCAAAGAAAACCAAAAATGTACGGGAAATGCTATAAAATCACTATATGAAATATGTTTAAAATCAGAGTTATCAACTGTCATGATAAAGTATCGGCAACCACATTTTCGCTTCCCTTCTTATGTTGAATGACGTACAAGAAACCTTCCATAAACTCTAACCACTTAGCTTATCTCTTTGAAAGCTTGTTTTGACTCCCAAGATGCTTCAATGATTCGTGAACAGTATAAATAACAAGCTCTTGTGGTAGCAGGTAGTGTTACCAAACAGTAAGGGCTCGGAAAAGGGAGTGCAACTCCTCGTACATAGAATAGTTCAGGGCTAGGCCACTTAGTTTCTGATGTGTCTCCAGGGTTGGATACACATAGAGACACCACAATGAAGTGAACCAAAAAGAAACAAATAAAAGTTTAGCAAAGTCTGGGTAGCTACGGAATGGATGTGACACACCACTCAATCCTACTCGACCAACAATCCACCAGATTTGATACATCGGTTTAAATTGAAGGTTCACTCGGCACTACTCTTTGCTAAAGGGAATAGATAAGAGTTAAATGATAACGAGAACACTAAGGTTACTCAAGGTGAATAATTATATATTAAAAGCTGAATGAATGATTGTATACAAGAAAGTGGGGTTTATATACCCGTTTACTAAGATTGCTTTACATATATGAAAAGATAAAAGGGTATTCTATACTAGGTTACATAAGACATACTAAAAGGGGCAAAAGAGACAATGAATATTCAATATGGAAAAAAGGAAGAATCATTCTAGAACATTATGTTAGAAGACACATGTCGCTTGGTGGCTGAACATCAAGGATATGATACAATGTAGGTAGAAACAAGAATACGTTACAATCAGGGGTCGTCTTGATCTGGATCAGGTAGGGAGCTAGTCAATCTAGTTAAGAAGTCAGCTGAATTGGAGTCAAGCACCAGTGGTCGGTTAGAGAGCTCGGTTCAACTAGCCTTTCCTAGATTACCTCTTGGGTCAAGACTTTGCACCCGGGCAAAAGCATGTTAGACATAGTAAGGATCTGATAGACAGGTTGGCTAGAGGTCAGATCGAGATAAGAGTCCCCATCTCGGCTTTGGCTTAGAGTTAGTATTTTCCATGCGAGCCCTTAAAGTCCTTGAGCATGACTTCTTGTAATAGATTCAAAAGGCTGATTCCTATCATCTACCTAGGGGTTGGAAAGATTTGTCCTCAAATCTGAAGTGGTTTTTACTAGTTCTTCTAGGGTGTCTACAGGATCTTCTGTTAATTGATGGGGAATTAGATTGGTCATATTGAAGGTAAAGGAGACACCATAGTCATTAAGCAACTTAATCTGATAGGTGTTATGGTTGATCTTCTTTAGGACCTTGAATAGGCCATCAGCCCAATGAGATAGTTTACTTTGTCTTAAGTGTGGGAATCGCTCTCGATTGAGGTGAATCTATACTAAGTCTCTTGGCTAAAAAGAAATAGCTCAGTAGCCTTGACTACCAATCTTATGCTATCTTTGATTGAATTTGGCAATCTTCTTTGTTGTAGACTGGTGTAGTTCATGTAATTCTCAAGCTCAATCAACTCTGATGGGAATCAAGTTATGGGACCCTTGACCTGCAGCCGAGCCTGAGGATTAGAGGAGCTAATACGACGAATCCTCATGTTTTAACCAACCCTTGTCGAGGCTGAATACTTACTTATCGAGTCACCTCTAATGTCGTGCCGTATGATCACCCTTTATTCTATGGCATACCAAGTTGACGATTACTCTTTATTGCTAAGCCACCTAATCACTCGGCATCATCTTTGCCAAGAAGCCGAAAGAGGGAATTCAGACTAATTAAGTCATCCCTATTCAGATAAGCCCATTTGTTTGTACTTTTTGTTCGCATCTCCTAATGACCTTACCAATACTGCATCACTACGTATACAACATCATATGTAGAATCTGTAGCACCAATGGTTATTTTCCTTATATATTCAATTTTGCCCCTTTATAACATGTACATGGCCCCTTTAGGAAATGCCCTTTTGTCTTTTCCCTTTTGGGCAAGTTGCCTTAGTTTGTGGGTATAAATACTCCCGTACTTATAGTTGCAACATAATGAGATTACCTTCAATATACTTAAGTACTTTCTTTCTTGCATAAACACTGCTTGTTTACTCTGGGCATCACTCTTATCTTTTCCCTTAAGCAAGGTTAGGTGGCAAGTAACCTTACTAGACCAATTCGTGCGTTATATTGAATTATGTCGTGAGTGCTCGAAAGTTCCTTTGGTGCGTCATATCCTTTGGAACTGTTCGTAGGTTTTTACCTACTACTCCAATTGTCTTTGCCAGTCTTTTCATACCTTTCCCCATTAGCCCTTTTTCAAGCTTTTTGCAAGCTTGGACCTATCCAATGACTGGCCTTATCTGTTCTTGATTAAGATTCACACCATCTTAGTATCAGAGTAGAGGTTTTGTGTGAACTAAAATGAATTCTTCTTGAATTTCTATTATGATCTGTTTTGCCTATGTGAAACAGAGTCAGTTATTGAGTTCATTTGACTGCTGTGTTATTAACTGTTCACTTTTTGAAGTATGTTTAAACTCTAAATCTGTAAGGAAAAAAAAATAGACTTAAATATGAATGTTGGTACTGGTGATGATAGTGGAGTTATCCACCATGGGCGTCAGTCTCAAGGAACTCCTAGAAGCATCGATGAGAGGCTTGATGAGGTAGCTAACCTCTTGGTAGATCTAACTCAAATTGTTTATGCACTATCTTGCCGACCCATTGAGGTCACTCAAAACACTCCACAAGCTGCTCAACCTATTAGAGGTTAGAACCCAACTTGACCATTTTGAGGTGAGGAGTTAGCAGACGAGTAAGGTGAAGGATAGACATGAGAGAGCTTGATAAGGAAGAAGAAGAGTATTTTGAAGAGGAGTGTGTACGAGTCCCTAAAGCATTCAACCATGTGAAGCTTCGAATTTCGAGTTTTAATGGATCTAGGAATACTGACGAGTATCTGGATTGGAAAGAGAAGGTAGAGCATGTGTTTAATTATTACTACTATGAGGATTACGAGAAAGTAAGGACCACTACTATTGAATTTTCTGAATATGTTGCCATGTGGTGAAAGAACTTTCAAGCCATGAGAAGGAGAAAGGGGTATCGAGAGATTAATACTTAACCCAAGATGAAGAGAGTGCTAAAAAAGAAATTCGTGTCAAAAACATATCTCCAAGATACTTTCACTTGGCTTTAGGAGCTAAGACAATTAAGCCAAACTATTGATGAGTATGTTCAGGAATTCCAAATGCTTATGATACGATGCGAAGTGAAGGAACCACCAGCTCGAACAGTCTCAAAATTTGTTAATGGGTTAAGAGAAGACATTCGAGACATTATGGAACTCCAATGATTTGACATGATGGATGAAGCTGTTAGGATTGCCCAACATGTAGAAAGGCAAAGAGGAAGCCAAGCAATGACACGAATGCCGACAAATCGACTAAGATAGGCAAGTAACTGCACTCTGCCGAGTGCCGAGCCAAGTAAAAGGGTTGATGTCAGAGTTAAGCAAAAAAGCCGACCTGAAGATGCGGTACCAACCCGAACGTATGAGAAGGGGTAAAGGTTTGGCAAGAAGACCAATCAGATCAAAAGCTTCAAGTGCTAAGGGTTCGGACATATAGCTACTTAGTGCTCGAATCAAAGGACGATGGTCATGAAGGGAGACATCCTGAAGTTAGACGTAAAGAGTATGGATGAGGAACCTGCGGAAGAGGAGGTTCCTGCCGAGAATGAGAATGCCAAGAAAGAGTTGATTGAAGAAGATGTGTATGCTGAGGACTTGGATCAGCTACTCATGGTTATCCGACGCATTATGAACGTAGACCCTTCACAAGAGGAGAAGCAAAGAGAGAACTTATTTCATATCACCTGCGGGGTGAATGAACAGATGTGCACCCTCATCATAGACAATGGAAGCTGCACCAATGTGGCGTCAACCAACCTAGTCTCAAAACTGAGGTTGCCAACTGTTGCACATTTGAAGCCATACAAGTTACACTGGTTGAGTGAGAAGGAAGCATTACACGGCACTCAGCAATTACTGTTGCCGATCATTATCAACAATTACTTTGACCAGATTCTCTACAATGTACTACCCATGTGTGCTTCCTACGTGTTGTTAGGAAGACTGTAATTGTTTAATAGGAGAGTCATCCACAACGATTACAAGAATACCTACATGCTCAAGAAGGATGATCGGAAGATTATGCTAAATACAATGCCGCTGAGAGAAGTTCACAAGTTATGGATGAAACTTACTCGCGGATCGAAGAAGGCTCTGGTGATGAGTAGAGCCGAGCTCCGAGAGGCCATTAATGCCAATGATCTAACCCTCCTGTTGGTCAAGCGACTACTAGAAATGAAGGAGCGAGATGATTTACCCATAGAGGTGAGGGAACTGTTAGATGAATATGCTAACCTATTCCCAAAATAGTTACCTAAAGGGTTACCCCTGACCCGAGGCATAGAGTACTACATTGACTTAGTACCTGGCGCTGTACTACTGAACAAGCCAACTTATCGCATGAATCCTGAGCAAGCTTCTAAGCTTCAACATCAAGTCAATAAGTTGCTGGAAAGAGGATACGTGAGAGAGAGTCTCAGCCCTTGTACTGAGCTTGCACTTTTATTGCTGAAGAAAGATGGAACTTGGTGGATGTGTGTTGACAACCGAGCTATAAACAAAATCATGATCAAATACAGGTATCCGATCCTGAGGCTAGAAGACATGATGGATGAATTGAGTAGAGCCATAATTTTTAGCAAGATTGATCTCAAGTCTAGTTACCATCAAATCTGCATGAGGCTAGGAGACGAGTGGAAAACTGCATTCAAGACTTTACATAGACTTTATGAGTGGATGGTCATGCCCTTCGGGTTATTGAATGCCCTAAGCACCTTTATGAGGCTTATGAATCATATGTTGAGACATCTCATTGGAAAGTGTGTCGTGGTGTACTTTGATGACATCCTAATCTACAATGCTGACATACCTAGTCATTATTAACACATTAGAGCAATCTTGGATATTCTTCGTGCTAAGAGATTATTCAACAACCTAAAGAAATATTGCTTTTACTAGGAGGAAGTGGTATTCTTAGGCTATGTAGTCAATGTAGGAGGCTTACGAGTCAATGATAAGAAAATTTGAGTAATTGTTGATGGCCGACCATTACTACTTGTGTCAACGTGAGAAGTTTCCACGGACTAGCTTCGTTTTACTGAAGGTTCATTAGGAACTTTAGTACCCTTATTGTACCCCTTACTAAATTAACGGAGAAAAACACCGACTACTGATGGGGAGATGGCATACTTCATGCCCTATACCAAAACTAACAACGCTTCGGCTATTGCTTCTCTTTTCTTACAGGAGGTTGTGCGGATACATGGCATGCCAAGAAGTGTGGTCTCTGATAAAGACCCAAAGTTCTTAAGCCATTTCTGGAGAATCCTATGGTGTCGGCTGGGATCCAAATTACTCTTCAGTACCTCATGTCACCCCCAAACCGACAGCCAAATAGAGATGGTTAATCGTACTTTGGGTTCACTACTCCGAGTTACAGTAAGCAAAAACTTGGCTAATTGAGACATCTGCCTACTAGTGGTTAAGTTTGTTTATAACCGAACCATACATGACACCACCCAATAGACCCCCTTCAAAGTGGTCTATGGATTCAATCTTGATTGCCCCTTAACTATGCCCCTTTACCCGCATCCGCACAAGAAGACCCTGACGCCTTAGCCAAAGCATAATCCCTTCAGCACATCTATGACAAGGTCACTCGGCACATCGACCAGGCTGCTAAAAGAATGCGTTAAAAGGCCAAGGGTCGATGGGCCAAATAATTTCAACCGGGAGACTTGGTATGGCTATACCTCAGCAAGGAGCAGTTTCCGAACAAAAGGAAGAACAAGTTATCTACAAGAGTAAAAGGACCTTTTAGAATCCTCTAGAAAATCAGTGACAACGCTTATAAGTTGGAGCTACCTGAGGACTATGGGGTTTCTAATGCCTTTAACATTGCCGACCTTAGTCCATATCACCCTAATGGAGGACTGAGTGAACACCATTCAAATTTGATCCTAAAACCAAAACAACCTAGAAGGAATGATGGGAATCAAGCTATCGGACCCTTGACCCACAGCCAAGCCTAAAGACTAGAGGGGCTAGCACGATGAATCCTCATGTTCCAACCAACCCTTACCGAGGCCGAATACTTACTTACTGAGTCACCTCTAATGACGTGTTGTATGACTGCCCTTTATTCTATAGCATGCTGAGTTGACAATTACTTTCTATTGCTAAGCCACCCAATCACTCAGCATCACCCTTGCCGAGAAGCTAAGAGAGAGAATTCAGACTGATTAAGCCATCCTTGCTTAGATAAGCCCATTTGTATGTACTTTTTGTCCACATCTCTTAACGACCCCACTAATACCGCATCGCCACATGTACAGTATCACATATAGAATCCGTAGCACCAATGATTGTTTTTCTTATATATTCATTTTTTCCCCTTTGTAACATACATTGCTCCTTTAGGAAATACTCTTTTTGTCTTTTCCCTTTTGGGCAAGTTACCTTAGTTTGTAGGTATAAATACCTTCATACTTACAGTTGCAACATAATGAGATTACCTTCAATACACTTAAGTACTTTCTTCCTTGTGTAAACATTGCTTGTTTACTCTAGGCATCACTCTTATCCTTTCCCTTAAGCAAGGTTAGGTGGTAAGTAACCTCACTAGACCAATTCGTACGTCATATCGAATTATGTCGTAAGTCTTCGAAAGTTCCTTTGGTGTGTCATTTCCTTTGGAACTGGTTGTGGGTTTTTGCATACTGCTCTAATCGTCTTTATTGCTCTAATCGTCTTTGTCGCTCTAATCGTCTTTGTCGCTCTTTTCGTGCCTTTCCCTATTAGCCCTTTTTCGAGCTTTTTGCAAGCTTGGACCCATCCAGTGATCGGCTTTGTCTATTCTTGGTCATGGTTTGCACTAAACTCCGAATTGACTTTATTCAACAACTGCTGGGGTACTAACCATGTCTAAGGGAATGGTTGGGTTAAGGCCATAGACGACGTTGAATGGGGTCTTCCCTATAATGCTATGGATCGTTTGGTTGAATGCGAACTCCATGACTGGTAGGCACAAATCCTAATCTCTTAAGTTTTTTTCCTACAAAAGTTCTGAGCAAATTACCTAGTGTCTTGTTCACCACTTCAGTCTGGCCATCAGTTTGAGCGTAGCTACTAAAGCTGAACATTAGTTTAGTCCTAAGTGTTCTCCAAAGTGTCTTCCAGAAATAGCTCAAAAATTTTGTGTCCTGATCTAAGATAATAGTCTTCGCTACTCCATGTAGTTGGACAACCTCCTATAAAAACAAATCAGCAATATATAAAGTATCATTAGTTCGATGGCACAGAATGAAGTGCATTATCTTGTCGAAACAATCCACTACAACAAAAATAGAATCTTTCCCTCTAAATGTCCAGGGTAACCCTAAGACAAAGTCTATGCTAAGGTTGTCCTATGGTAAGGTAAGCGTTGGTAGAGGCATATACTCTCCATAGGGTTCTCTCTTTCCCTTAACACACTTACACACTTCACAACAACCGATTACCTTATCAACATCCTTAGCCAAACTTAGCTAGTGAAAATTCTCTTTCAATAGATTGGTTGTCTTAACCTTCACAAAGTGGCCTGAAAGTACTCCGCTGTAAGCTTCTTAGACCAACAGTTCACATGTGGAGTAGTTTAGAATACATAGCCTATGATCCTTGAATAGATAGCTATCCTTGAGATAATATCCCTTGATAGCAATTCCATCCTTGCACTATTCTATGATAGGGCTAAAATGAGAATCATGAGCATACTGCTTGGTAATTAGTAAGAATCCCAATAATTTTTTCTACAAAGTGGTCAGTAAGGTTTGCCGTCTTAACAGAGCATCAACAACTACATTTGCGCTTCCCTTCTTGTGTCAGATGACATACAAGAAACTCTCCATGAACTCCAACCACTTGGCTTGCCTCTTTGAAAGCTTATTCTGACTCCCTATATGCTTTATAGACTCATGGTCTATATAAATAACAAACTCTCGTGATAGCAAATAATGTTACCAAACAGTAAGGGCTTGGAAAAGGGAGTATATCTCCTTCTCGTACATAGAATAGTTCAAGGCTAGGCTACTGAGTTTGTCACTGTGGTAAGCGATAGGCCATTGCTCTTGCATCAAGATAGCACCAATTCTAACTCCCAAAGCATCGCACTCTAGTTCGAAGGGCTTGTCAAAATCGGGTAGTAAAAGGATAAGTGCTAAGGTAAGCTTCTCCTTGATCAAGTTTCGCTCAGTTCGATCATTCCACCTAAACCCTTCATTCTTCTTTGTCAACTCGGTTAATGGGGTGGCTATTGTGCTGAAGACCTCAATAAATCGCCTATAGAAAGAAGCTACATCATGGAAACGTCGGACTTCAGTGATATGCTTTGATGTCAACCATTCTAGAATAACTTAGATCTTCTCCTCATCTACTCAGATTCCTTCCCTTGATACTACAAACCTAAGAGCATCACCTCTTTCTAGCAAAACATGCATTTCTTTACATTTCCATATAGCTTCTCAGCTCGTAGAATGCCAAATACTTCGCGAAGATGTTGAACATGGTTATTCAAGTTGACACTATACACTAATATGTCATCAAAGTATATGACCACATGTCTTCTAAGAAGAGAGTGCGTCGCATGGTTCATTAACCTCATGAATGTGCTCAGCACATTAGTAAGTCTGAATGGCATAAACAACCATTCTTAGAGCCCATGCCTAGTCTTAAAAGCAATCTTCCATTCATCACCCAACCTCATGAGAATTTGGTGGTAACCACTTCGCAAATCTATCTTTGAAATATCTTTACACCATGAAGCTCATCCAACATGTTGTCGAGCCTCGGTATCAAGTATTTGTACTTAACAGTAATTTAGTTTAGTACTCAATTATTGATGCACATGCGCCATGAACCATCCTTCTTCGGAACGAGAAGAGCTGGTACAGCACGTGGGCTCATGCTGTCCTTCACATACCCTCATTCAAAGAGTTCGTCCACTTATCTTTTCAGCTTGGCAACCTACTTAAGGTTCATCCTATATGCAGGTTGGTTCAGCAAGGCAGCACTTAGCTATAAATCAATACAATACTTTATGCCTTGGACTGGTGGCAACCCTTTAGGCAGTTCTTCTAGAAACAGGTTGGAAAACTCATTTAGCAAGCCTTACATCTCTTCTAGAACATTATGTAAGTCTCTCATCTCCATCAGTCTCCTAACCAACAGGAACATTGGTTCATCGGATTTCACAGCAAATTGGAGCTCTCTACAACTCATCACCAGGGCTTTCTCCTTACTAGCATGGGTGAGCTGACTATGGGTTTCATTTACTTGGGACTGGGTTAGGGGGTTGCAACACTATCCTCCTTCCATCCTTCATAAGGGCATAAGTGTTTTTATACCTGTCGCGTGTAATACGTCAATCAAACAACCAAGGTCGTCTTAGCAGTAGGTGTGAAGCTCCCATAAGGACGACATCGCACACTACTTCATCCTTGTATAAATTTCCGACACTAAATGATATGGTCACTTGTTCAGTCATGTGTAAAGCACCTTTATCATAAAGCCAATGCGGCTTATAAGGTCAAGGATGCCTTGAGGTTAACGGACCCATCCTCTGTACAAATGATTGTGCAACCACATTAGTGCAACTTCCTCCATCTATTACGATTGTGCATAATTGGCCTTTGATGGTACACTTGGTATGGAACAAATTCTCTCTTTCACCTTCCTCAGGGTTTGGCAAGGAAATTAGGACTCATTGCAATATTAAGGTCATCACTTCTCCCTGGTTGGTATAGATACAAGTTTCCTCTTCCTACTCAACTTTTACCTCTCAAATATCCTTCTCCTCCTCTAGGTCACTCTCGTCACTGCTATCCACTCCATCTCCTCGAAACACCATGACACGTCGATTCGGACACTCAATAGCAATGTGTCCGAAGCCTAAGCATTTAAAGCATTTCACCTTGTTAGACTTCCATTTGGAAGTTTATCCTTTCCCATACATTCTTGGGGGCAGCCTAACGTCGGTTCGACCTAGCTATCTTGCTTAGTCATGTAAACTCGCTCGGCTATTGTTAGGTCAATCATTCTTTTCCTTGGCTCGGTATAGTCTCTTAGGCTTGACTTGAACAGGTCGGCGTGGTATGGGGGCTCAAGAGAATGTTGGCCCAAGTCGGCATTTCTCCTCTGCTTTTCGACCCTCTATGCTATTTTGATAGCCTCTTCCAAGTTAAAAAACCTCTGTATTTCTATGATATTGCGAATCTCATACTTGAGCCCAAAAATGAACATTGATACTGTATGGGCCTTTGGCACATCCACGTCGACTTAGATTATTAACATTTAGAACTCTCTTACGTAATCATCAACAAATCGGCTTCCTTAGTGCAGCTCTTGTAACTTTGCAAACATATCTTGTAGATAAGTCTTGGGTACAAATTTGCTTCTTAATAACCTTTTCATCTCATCCCAAGTTCTAACACCCCGTCCTCCATCTCTTGCCCTAGCTGTATTCAGATTCTTCCACCGTATGGTGGCATACCCAGTAAACTCTAATGCAACAAGTTGGACTTTGACCACATCCTAATACCTATAACATTCAAATACTTTCTCGACCTTCTCTTCCCACTCCAAGTATTCATCTGCATCTCCACTTCTACCAAAGGGCTAATTTGCACCTTGATATTGTCTAGCCCTCGAAGGACTTGGCGTCTTCGTCCCTATGCTTGGTAATAATCAACTTCTTCTTCTTCTTCACCAAACCCTTTAACGTCTAACTCTTTGTCACCCCCCGTAATCTCCTCCAACTCCAGTCTTCGTTTGGCAACTACTCCAGCTCGAGGAGGTCGAACTGGGTGATTAGTTCAATTGACTTGGCCATAGTATCTCTCAAGGGTGTTATCCTAGGGGTTTTCTTGCTATACACCTTGGGGTTGTTGCCTATTAACTTGCATTATAGTTATTAAACTCTCAACAAGGTTTGTAAGTCTGTCAAGTTTGTCATTAACGGACCCTGGGGTGTTACTACCATTATAACTAACACTAAGTTGAGTACCACTGCTCTAGTCACCAATAACACCTTGAATATTCGATTCTGATATAGTATAATACTTTCTGAACAAATTATTAACAACTGTAGTACCCAAAGTTACTTAAATAGAATAGACATAAACTTGCTCTATTTTCACAGTAAAAAACAAAGTAATAACAGAGTATCAATGAAACCACACTTACGAACGCACAAAGACATTGCAATAGTTACGAAAGGAACATAGTAGCCACTAATAGTAAAGTGAGCCAAAACTTTGCTGTAATTTCACACACTCCTTCGCGGAACCATGCTCTAATATTAGTGAAACTAATGCATCTCTAGGGTTGGACACACAAAAAGGCACCACAACAAAGCAAATCGAAAAGAAATAAAGAAAAGGTTAGCAAAGTTCGAGTAGCTACCGAATGGATATGATACACCACTTAATCCTACTCAGCCAATAATCCACCGAATATGATACACCGATTCGAATTAAAGGGTCACTGGACACTACTTCTTGTTAAAGGGAATAGAAAAGAGTTGAATGATAACGAGAATGCTAAGGTTGCTCAAGGTGAATAATTCTGTATTGAAAGCTGAATAAATGATCGTATATAAGAAAGTAGGGTTTATATACCCATTCACTAGGGTTGCTTTACATGTATGAAAAGACAAAAGAGTATTCTATACTAGGTTACATAAGACATACTAAAAGGGGCAAAAGAGATAAAGAATATTCAGTATGGAAAAAAGAAGAATTATTCTAGAACATTGTGTCAAAAGACACATATCGCTTGGTGGTTAGACATCAAGGATATGATACAATATAGGCAGAAACAAGAGTGCATTACAATCAGGGGTTGACTTGATTTGGATTAGGTCAGGAGCCAATCAGTTTAGTTAGGAAGTTAGCTGAATTAGAGTCAGGCACTAGTGGTCAGTTAGAGAGCTTGGTTCGAATAGACTTTCCTAGATTAACTCTTAAGTCAAGACTTCATAGCTGGGTAGGAGCATGTTAGACATACTTGAGGATCTGACAGACAGGTCAGCTAGAGGTCGGATCAAGATAGGAGTCCCCATCTCGGCTATGGTTTAGAGTTAGTGTTTTTCATGCGAGCCCTTGAAGTCCTTGAGCTCAACTTCTTGTGATTGGTCCAGAGGGTTGATTCCTATTAGTTTCTCACTGTAGTAAGCGACGGGTCTTGGTTCTTGCATTAGGATAGCACTAATGGATAGGTGTCGAGGTAAGCTTCTCTTTGATATCCCTAAAGCTTCACTCAGCTCGATTGTTTTACTTGAACCCTTTATTCTTCTTTGTTAGCTCGATCAATGGGGTAGTTGTTGTGTTGAAGTCCTTAATAAATCACGTATAGAAAGAAGCTAAGCCATAGAAAATTTGGACTTCAATGACATTCTTCAACGTCGGCCATTCCAGAACAACTCGAATCTTCTCCTTATCTACTCGGATTCCTTCCCCTGACACTACAAAACCTAGGAACATCACCTCTTTCTGGCAAAACATGCATTTCTTTACATTTCCATACAACTTCTCAGTTCGTAGGATGCCATATACTTCACGAAGATGTTGAACATAGTTGTTCAACTCAACACTATACACCGATATGTCATCGAAGTACATGACCACACATCTTCCAATAAGAGAGCGCATCACATAGTTGATTAGCCTCATGAATGTGCTCGACGCATTAGTAAGTCCGAATGGCATAATTAACCATTCATGGAGTCCATACCTAGTCTTAAAGGAAATCTTTCATTCATCATTTGATCTCATGCGAATTTGGTGATAGCTACTCCGTAGATCTATCTTTGAAAATATAACCAAGAAGCACATCTAACATGTTATCAAGCCTCGATATTGGGTATCTATACTTAACAGTAATTCAGTTGATCACTTGGCTATTGATGCACATGCGCTATGAACCATCTTTCTTTGGAATGAGTAGAGCTGGTATAGCATAAGGGCTCATGCTATCCTTTAAATATCCTAGCTCAATGAGTTCGTCTACCTATCTTTTTAGCTCAACAGCCTACTCAAGTTTCATCCTATATGTAGCTTGGTTAAGTAGAGCAGCACCTAGCTGCAGATCAATACAATGCTCTATGCCTCGAACTGGTGATAGTCCTTTGGGCAGTTCTTCCGTAAATAGGTCAGAAAACTCATTTAGTAAGTGTCAGATTTCTTCCGGGACTTCCTATAATTTTCTCATCTCCATCAATCATCTAACCAATAAGAACATTGGTTCATCAGCCCCTTCAATAGATCAGAGCTTCCTATGACTCATCATTAGGGCCTTTTTCTTGCTAGCTTGAGTAAGCTAATTATGGGTTTCATTTACTTAGGATAAGGTTAGGGCTTGCAACACTATCCTCCTTTCATTCTTAATAAAGGCATAAGTGTTCTTATACCCATCGTACATAACACGTCAGTCGAATAACCAAGGTCATCCAAGCAGTAGGTGTAAAGCTCCTATAGGGAAAATATTGCACACCACTTCATCCATGTATATATTTCCAATGCTAAACGGCATGGTCACTTGTTCAATCACGTGCAAAGCACCCTTATCATGAAGCCAATGCAGCTTATAAGGTCAGGGATGCTTTGAGGTCAACAGACCTAACCTTTGCATAAAGGATTTTGCAACAACATTTGTATAACTTCCTTCATCCACTATGATCTTGCATAATTGGCCTCTGATGGTACACTTGGTATGGAATAGATTTTCCCTCTAGTCCTCCTCAGAGTTCGACAAGATACTCAAGATTCGTCTTAAGACAAAGGTCATCACTTCTCCTTGGTCAGCATAGATACAGGTCTCCTCCACCTTCGCAACCTCAAGCTTCCCAACATCTTCTTCCTTAGGCTTACTCTCGTCAGTGCTATACACTACATCTCCTCAGAGCACCATGATACATTGGTTCGAACACTTAGTAGCCATGTATCCGAAGCCTAAGCACTTGAAGCATTTCACCTCATTAGTCTTTCATCTAGAGGTTTGTCCCTTCTCATATGTTCTCAAGATCGACCTAGCTTTAGATCAGCTTGGCTAACCGGCTCGGCCCTACTAGCTAACCTAGTTGTCATCAGGTCTATCACTCCTATCCTTGGCTAGGTATGGCTTCCTTAGCTCAACTTAAACAGGTCGATGTGGTACTAGGGTTCACGAAATTGTTGGCCCAAGTTGACTCAAAATATTTCTCCTCTATTTCTCGACTCTTTATGCGATCTTGATCTCCTCGTTTAAGGTATAAAATCTCTATACTTCCACAATATTGCAAGTCACATACTTGAGCCCAAAAATGAACCTTAATATTGTACGAGCCTCTAGTTCTTCCACGTCGACTCTGATCATAAGCATCTAGAATTCTCTGACATAGTCATTGATAAATTGACTTCCTTGGCGAAGCTCTTGCAACTTGGCAAATGTATCTTGTAAGTACGTTTCGGGCATAAATTTACCCCTTAACAACCTTTTCATCTTGTCCTAGGTTCTAACACCTCGTCTTCCATCCCTTACTCGTGCTGCATTCAGATTTTTTCACTACAATGTCGCATACCTAATAAATTATAATGCAACAAGTTGGACCTTGACAGTATCCGTATGCTCATAATAGTCAAACACCTTCTCGACCTTTTCTTTCTACTCTAAGTATTAATCAACATCTCTATTCCCATTAAAGGGTGGAATTTGTACCTTAACATTATCTAACCCTCGAGGGACTCGACGTCCTTGTCCCTATGTTTGGTAATAATCAACTTCCTCTTCCTCACCAAACTCTTCAACATCCAGCTCCTCATCATCTTCCACAATCTCTTCTAACTCTAGTCTTCATCTAGTAGCTCCTCTAGCTTGAGGAGGTCGACCTGGGTGATTAGTTCGATTGACTTGGCCATAGTATCTCTCAGGAGCACCATCCTATAGGTTTTGTTGTTGTACACCTTAAGGTCATTGCCTATTAACCTACATTGCAGTGACTAGACTTTCAATAAGGTTTGTAAATCTGTTAAGTTTGTCATCAATGGACCTCGAGGTGTTGCTATCATTATGATCATGACCAGGTTGAGCACCATTACCCTGGTCACCAATAACTCTCTAAATACTTAAATCTAACATAGTGTAATACTTTTTTGAACAGATTAACAAACTACTAACAACTTTAGTACCTAGAGTTACTCAAACAAAATAGAGACAAACTTGCTATGTTATCACAATGGAAAACAGAGTAAAATAGAGTATTAATGAAACTACACTTATGAACACACAAGCATACTATAGTAGCTACGGAAGGAATATAGTAGCCACTAATAGTAAAGTGAGCCAAAACTTCGCTACAACTTCACACACTCCCTCGTGGAAATGTACTTTGATACTAGCGAAGCTAATGCATCTCCAAGGTCGGATACATGAAGAAACACCACAATGAACGAAATGAAAAGGAAATAGAAAAGAAATTAGCGAAGTCTGGGCAATTATTGAATAGATATGACTCGCCACTCAATTCTACTCGGCCTACAATCCGCCAGATATGATACACTAATCTGAATTGAAGAGTTACTTGCCACAACTCCTTACTAAAGGGAATACATAAGAGTTAAATGATAACAAAAACACCAAGGTTGCTCAAAGTAAGTAATTCTGTATTAAAAGTTGAATGTTTGCGTATAAGGAAGGTGAGGGTTTATATACTTGACCATTAGGGTTATTTTATATATATGAAAAGACAAATGGGTATTTTATAATTACATTACATGAATCATACTAAAAAGGGGTAAAAAAGACAAAGAATATCCAGTACGAAAAAGAAAGAATTATTCTGGAACGTTACTTCAAAAGATATGTATTGCTTGATGGTTGTATGTCAAGAGTATGATATAACATAGGTAGAAACAGGAAGTGCTAGCAGTCAGGGGCTGACCTGATTTAGATCAGATTGGGAGCCAATAAGTCTAGTTAGGAAATCAACTGAATTAGAGTTAGGTACTAATGGTTGGTTAGAGAGCTTGGCTCAGCTAGCCTTTCTTGGATTACCTTTTGGGTTAGGACTTCGTAGTTAGGCATGAACATATTGGATACATGTAAGGATCTAACAAACAGGTCGGTTAGAGGTTAGATCAAGATAAGAGTCCCTATCTTGGCTATGGCTTAAGGTTAGTATTTTTCGTATGAGCCCTTGAAGTCCTCTAGCTCAGCTTCTTATGATCGGTCTAAAGGGTTTACTCCTATCACTGTTCCTTATATCATAATGTACTTGGCAAGCCAAATAATGAATGTTCGAGCAGATCAATCCCCAATTGACGAGTTGACACTTACCGATCATTTAGGGTTAGTACGAGGGTCAACTCCCTCCATCAAGCACCGACTAGTCCCTCAATGAGTGTCTTAGCCTCACTTTTATCTTTAGTGGCTATAACCCGCTGTAACTCATTAATGAACATCTAACATTCGTAGTGTGATTGGCGCACCAAGTACTTCTACCCTTACCAGATCACTAAGCTACAAATTTGGTGGCTTGGTTAGGCACAACATGTCACCCATAGTAAAGCCCTATCACCTATAGTAGAACGCACCATCTACTAGCAACTAGTATGAGCAAATCCCCGATCGCTATGTGTCTAGGTAAATCACATAAAAGACATTAAGTACCAACAAGTAAGGGCGTCTGATCTAGCTCTCTCAAATCCCTTTCTCTCTCTTATTCTCACCTTCTCAGACTTCTTCTCCTCTTTGTCTCTAGAGAAGAGAGGTTGAAGATACACATACATACTAGGCAGGCACAGTCTACTAGGTCTCTAGTGTTTGCCTCCCCCCTTTCTTGGTCTTCCTTGTTGACTTAAGAGTTGAAGAGCCCTTATGGACTTGCCCATAAGAGGCTTTTTTGCAAGTATCAAGTAAGAGGCGAAGCCTAGTTTGATCCGATTTTATATATATATTAGTTGGTCTCCACTCGATTAACAATAATGTAATTATAGCTTATAGGGAAATTCCCTCCAAGCTTTGGGGTTGGCAAATTGATGCAGTATCAAGAGAATGCAATAGAGCAGCTAATGCACTAGCAAGATTAAAACACAACATGTGTGAATCTAGTCTTTTTTTTTTTTTTTTTTAATCATCCTCTTGATAGTTGATATATTATTTTGAAGATGGATGTGTTAGGCTACGGTAGTAGAAAGACCGAGACAACAATGTATTATGAGGATATTTCATGCTTGTATATATACCAAATGGATTGTTAAATTTATTGGGATTATGATATTGTACAAGTTGTTGGGTTTTTAATGCATTATCCTCACTGAAAAAAAAAAAATGTTTCATTTCTTAATTTTCCAGTTTCGATTTAGAATTTCTCAAATCGAAAATTTTCAGTGTTAGTTTTGGAACTTCTTAAAACCAGAGAAACCACCTATCCTAATTGAAATCCTTCAATAGAATGTTAAGAAACTCAATTTAATCATAGCAAGAAATCATGTCAATACAGGCAAATATCCACTTAAATTTGAAAAGGTTTCGTATTTTGGGTAGAAGGAAATAAAGTGCCTTCATTAGAATATAGATACCGACCACATCACATAACCGTAAAATCACATCATGCCAATGGAACCTGGCATCTAGATTTGGAAATCAAATCATTCCTACTCATATAAAGTTTGAAGCTGCGAGATTTCGAAATGTGCGCACTATCAATATAAATATAAATATAAATATACATATATAATATTTATATATAAGCACAAGAGAGAGAGAATGAATGAAGACAATGAAACGACGTCAACGTCTTTATTTATTTATTTTTTTTGTCCCCTCTATCAAGCCCATCTGTCGATCAATTTAGGTACCCATGTGCATGACTCACTTAATAAAATTCTTAATTATGCCGTTCAACTTCGCTTGACTCAGGCTACAATTATCTAATTATTTTTTATTTGCTTCTTGCTAACCTTTCCACTAAGTTTGAAACGAGAGAAGGAATTAGAAGGAAAAAAAGGGAAAAAGAATGATGGCAAAATACGTAAGAAATGAATGCAAAGGAATGATAAATTGATTATTAAGGGAAAGTTTATTGAATATTTTTCTTAAACTTGTTAAGATTCCCGAAAACCTCAGAAAATCTAAAATGAATTTTCATTGACTGGAAATTTAAGTCATTTTGTTGAATCTCCTTTCAATTCTCTCACTATATGAAGGAAATGGTTTTTGCAGACTTAAGGGATAACTCTTTCTTGTAAATTAGTTCTCTACCCTATTCCATGCTTATTTGAAATAAGTGAAAGATGATCCTTTTCTCTCCAATTCTTCCATCTAATCCTTTTCCTCCAATTCAGATAGTATTGGAGGCGTTCTCGCCCTACTCAATTGGTGACTTGCTCACCCATGTAACTAGTATTTTAAAAGAAAGCAATTGTTTCCAAATCTGGTGAAATTGAAAGAAAATTTTTTTCCTTCTAAATCAGCTCCTCCCATTTTCCTTCATTTTCTAAATAAGAAAAGTGTGTCAAATGTTTTAAAAGAAAGTCCTTATTGATCAAAAGAGCGATATAATTATCATGGTTAATCAATAAGCAATTGTGTCCTAAGAAACCCTTAATAATAAAATGAATCTCTTTCTAAACTATTACTTCAATTCATCCAATTATATTTGCTACGTAAATTGTATGAAAATTTGAATGTTATTTGATGCAAGATTGCACTAAATAAATGTGAATTTGTTACTCTTTATGGTTCGATTTTAAAGATTCAATCAAAAGGAAAGCAATAAAAAAGTTAATTGGGGCAATATCTGCAGTGTATCAAAAGCTTCCTCTTCGGCAAAATATGATTTCTGATTCAAATCTCTTTATGCCACATGGAACTTCATTAAGCGAGCAGTCCATACAAAAATCATCAATGCACTTCTCTTAGAAATTATACATTTTCTTATCAAATGATATG
Organism: Lumnitzera littorea; assembly: GCA_024138015.1. Classification (NCBI taxonomy): domain Eukaryota; kingdom Viridiplantae; phylum Streptophyta; class Magnoliopsida; order Myrtales; family Combretaceae; genus Lumnitzera; species Lumnitzera littorea. The sequence goes on from JAMXBB010000008.1 coordinate 28,351,073, forward strand.
TAAAAAGAAAACCGGTTGAACTGCTAATCAGTTGGGATCTATATTCAAAAGAAAAATATAATCTGAACTCTTTTCCACTGGTAATTTGTGTTTGAGTTTAAATTGGTTTGTATCTTAAGAACCTCAATATCTAGCACAATTCATATATTAGTAGTATTGGATAATTTAAACTCATGATCGAGTCTATTCAATAAACATGTTTTGGATCCGACTTGAACCTTTTCATAAACTAAAAAGTCTAAAATAGATCATGTTGTACTTATATAATTTGTTGAAATAATTGGAAGACAACCCTTCATCAAATCAAAGTCTAAAAGGACAAATTAATTAAAATTTTAATATGGGAAATTATAAGGTGACAAAACAGCAAACTTAAGCAAAATTACAATTAAACACAACAAAATAAACCATTATTTGTTTGCTAAATCACATCAATTTGTTAACTTGAGTTATGGTGTAATTCAATATTAGTATCAATATTCAAATCAGCCACATCATTGTATGGAGAAACAAAATCTTGTAGATATAAACATGTGAAAAGAAATATGCTTCATGTTATCAAAAAGATAAGATCACCTTTTAATATTGGTATTAGAGATATAAGGCATCACAAAATGAAATTCACAAGTATATAATTATTGATTATTATACATGGCATGATTAGGGATTCTATAAGAAAAATTGAAATATTTTAAGCTTTCACTTTGAAACACAATTGCTAAAAGTATGACAAGAGATATAAAGTAAAACACCAAATTATTAGTTATACAAGATCGCCATTAGGATTAGGTTTGAATTTAGGCCAAGGCATTGGATAAAATGTTAACAAACTTAATCTTAAATGGGTTAGCAGGTTTATAAACGAGTTTGACTATTAGATCTAAGCCCCTACACATTTATAAATGGCTCTAAATTACATATCTAATTCATTTGTTAATTGTATTGAGTCATATCTAGGAGGCAAATGGTGTTAGGACCTTAAAAGAGGTCTAGTAGAGTTGTCTAAAATTTTCATATCACATGTAGACTTATAATGTAAAAATTACCTTTCAAGTAAGAGATTACAATATTCTAAATAATTAATTACTAGAGTTTTTGATTTTTATTTTATTAACCTATCATAAAATATAAATAGCTATGGATATTCAATATTTTATAGTTTGTTAGAATTATAAATAACCAGTATCCTCTACCAAATAATAAGATATGGTAAATCAATTTTATAAATTGTAACAATTATAAAAGTTATCCAAAACCTTAACATACATATACTTTTCACATTGGGTGCTCATGTACTAGCTATACATCTTCTAAATAAATCTAGTTTTCTCTTACATAACTTAAATTTGCACTATGTACTTGAGCTTATCCTAGTCCTAGCTCAAATAGACCTGCAAATAGGGATGCAATCGGGGTGGGTTTGGAATGGGTTTTATGAAACCTTAACCTGTCTCTATAGGGTTTAACATTTTCCAAAACTCTATAAAAACCTTATAAGGTTTTATCCCCTATTTCCAAAACCCAACCTTATAAGGTTCTTATTACTATAGGGGCGGGTTGTTATAAGGTTTATATGAGATTAAATAGAGAATAAAATGAAAGAAGTTAAGTAAAATTAATATCATATTTACTAACTTACAAAATAATAAAAATTAAAAATTAAATATGTTATATAATGTAAAACTTGTATAAGATATATATATATATATTGTATAAATTAAAAGCAAATATTATTACTAATATATACTTTTTTTATTGAGTTGGGTTTTCCGTCGGGTTTTTTTATAATCTCAAAACCCGATACCCTATAAGGGTTTTTATTGGGTTCAGCGAGTTGGGTACCCTTTAACAACTTGCCTGATTGCATCTCTACCTGCAAAAGAAGTTATAGGGGAATGAGCAAATCATAACTTAGTAAGTTCGATCCTCACTATTATTGCTCAAGTGAGTTATCTACACAGTGAATATAAGTAACACATCTATACGAGCTCAAAATGATGGAAAGTATAAATTTACGTTATCTATACGTCAATTGTCTCCCATACTTACCCATATGAGGTATCTCACCTTACTTGCATGAGGTTGCCTAGAGATACCATCCCTCCAAACGATACTTAACTATTACTCTAATCATGAAAGAAACACCAATTCAAATAGGTAAACCCTAACTAGGGCCATCTACTATTAACGGATCATATCCAAGGCCCCATAGGCTTAACATTTGTAAACCCAATCTAAGGCCTTACGAGCTCAATTTTGTGAGTCCTCTTGCTGTTAATAAATTGGAGATGCTCTGCTAGCTTTATCTCAATGATAAAAATATTATAAATGAGTGCTATGAGCCTTTGTAAAAGTTATACAAAAATTTGTTTAAAATCAATAAAACGTTTCCAAAAATACTTTTCTAAAAAATTGGCAAAACTAACATTCTTTATAAGTATACCAGTTTTGTCATAAACATGCGATAAATATAACCAGTTATTTTGGTAAGATATTTATATTTATCGATTTAAAGAGATAATCACATGGATGATAACACAAATGGCAAAATAGTAATTCAAACATAAAATAGTAGCAATTGGCAAAATAGCAAGCAAGTATCAAGCATAAGTAGATAGGAGGTTATTAGAACTCCCCCACTTAGATTAATGCTTATTTTACAAGCTTTTGAGATGTTTAGAACTTGACGATTAAATACTTAAAAGATAATAAGATTTATAAATATTTGGAAAAGTTAAGCTTCTCAGTTAACTAAATGTCTATTGTAATTTGCCTAATTTCCTATTATAACCGAAGCATGGCATAAACATGATTTAACTTATTTATTAAGGTAAATAGGAAATATTGTTTTTCCATATGAGTAATAATATACGGCTTAGTGAATATTATATGAGTTTGAATTATATCACTATTTATAAGTTTTGTATTGTTATATTGTTATACCATGATTTAGTAATAATATCTATGAGAAGTTGAATAAAATGGTAACGATAGGGATATATGGTAAAAGTTAGGCATAGTGATAGGAATCAAGCTACGGGACCCCTAACCCATAGCCGAGCTTGAAGACTAAAGGGGTTGGCACGACGAATCCTCATGTTCTAACCAACCCTTATTGAGGCCAAATACTTACTTGTCAAGTTACCTCTAATGCCGTGTCGTATGACCACTCTTTATTCTATGGCATACCGAATTGACTTTACTCTCTATTACTAAGTTGCCCAATCACTTGGCATCATCCTTGCTGGGAAGTTGAGAGAGAGAATCCGGACTGATTAAGCCATCCCTGCTTAGATAAGTCCATTTGTCTATACTTTTTGTTTGCATCTCCTAACGACCTCACTAATGCTGCATCATCACGTGTACAGTATCGCATGTAAAATCCATAGCACCAATGATTATTTTCCTTGTATATTTATTTTTGCCCCTTTGTAACATGTACATTACCCCTTTTGTTTTTTCCTTTTTGGGTAAGTTACCTTAGTTTATGAGTATAAATGACCCTATACTTGTAGTTGCAACATAATCAAATTACCTTCAATATACTTGAGTACTTTCTTTCTTACATAAACACTGCTTGTTTATTCTTAACATCACTCTTATCCTTTCCCTTAAGCAAGGTTAGGTGGCGAGTAACCTCACTGGACCAATTTGTACATCATATCGAATTGTGCCATGAGTCTTTGAAAGTTTCTTTGGTGCATCATATCCTTTGGAACTATTCATGGGGTTTTGCTTACTACTCCATTCGCCTTTGTCACTCTTTTCATACCTTTCCTCATTAGGTCTTTTTCGAGCTTTTTGCAAACTTGGACTCATCCAATGACTAGTCTTGTCTATTCTTAGTTACAGTTCGCACCATCTTGGTATCAGAGCAGAGGTTTTGTATGAACTAAAATTAGTTCTTCTTTAATTTCTATTGTGCTCTATTTTGCCCATGTGAAACAGAGTCAATTATTTAGTTCATTTGACTGCTGCGTTATTAACTGTTCACTTTCTAAAGTCTTTCTTTAAATTTTGAATCTGTGAAAAAAAATGATAGACCCAAATAAGAATGTTGGTATTAGTGATGATAGTAGAGTTATCCACCATAGGCATCAATCTCAAGGAACTCCTAAAAGCACTAACAGAGGCTTGATGAGGTAGCTAAACTCTTGGTAGATTTGATCCGAGTTGTTCATGCACTGTCTTATCGACCTACTAAGGCTTTGCAAAACACTCCACAAGCTACTCAACCTACTAAAGGTCAGAACCTAGCTCAACCATTTCGAGGTGGAGGAGTTGGCGAACGAGTAAGGTGAAGGATAGATACAAGAGAGCTTAATGAGGAAGAAGAAGAGTATTTTGAAGAAGAGTATTTTGAAGAGGAGCATGTACGAGTCCTTAAAGCATTCAACCATGTGAAGCTTCGGATTTTGAGTTTTAATGAATTTGGGAATACTGATGAATATCTGGATTAGGAAGAGAAGATGGAGCGTGTATTTGATTATTACCAGTACGAGGATTACGAGAAAGTGAGGATTGCTGCTGTTGAATTTTCTGGATATGCCACTATGTGATGGAAGAACTTTCAAGCCATGAGAAGGAGAGAGGGGTATCAAGAGATTAACACCTAGCTCAAGATGAAGAGAGTGCTTAAAAACAGATTTGTGCCATAAACATATCTTCAAGATACTTTCACTCGACTTCAGGAGCTGAGACAAGTAGGCCGAACTATTGACGAGTATATTCAGGAATTTCAAATGCTTATAATATGATGCGAAGTGGAGGAACCACCAACCTGAACAGTCTCAAGATTTGTTAGTGGGTTAAGAGGAGACATTTGAGACATTATGGAACTTTAACGATTTGACATGATGGATGAATCTATTAGGATTGCTTAGCATGTAAAGAGGCAAAGAGGAAGCCGAGCAACAACCTAAATGTCGACTAATCGACCAAGATAGGCAAGTAACGGCACTCTACCAAGTACCGAGCTAAGCAAAATGGTTGATGTTAGAGCCAAGCAGAAAAGCTGACCTGAAGATATAGTTCCAACCCAAATGTATGAGAAGGGGCAAAGGTCTGGCAGGAAGACTAACCAAATCAAATGCTATAAGTGCCAAGGGTTCAAACATATGGCTACTCAATGCTTGAATCGAAGGACGATGGTCATCAAGGGAGACATTCTGAAGTTAGACGTTAAGAGTACGGATGAGGAACCTGAGGAGGAAGACGTCCCTACTGAGAAGGAGAATGTTGAGAAAGAGTTGATTGAGGAAGACATGTATGTTAAGGACTTGGACCTGCTTCTCATGGTTGTTTGACATACTATGAGCGTAGAACCCTCATGAGAGGAAGAGTAGAGAGAGAACTTATTTCATATCACCTACAAGGTGAATGAACAGACGTGCACCTTTATCATGGACAGTAGAAGTTGTACCAATGTGGTGTTAGTCGACCAAACCTCAAAACTGAGGTTGTCGACTATTGTACATCTAGAGTCATACATCCAAAACTATACAAGTTGCATTGGTTGAGTGAGAAGGGAGCATTATATGTCACTTGATAAATACTGTTGCTAATCATTATCGGCAATTACTCCGACCAGATTCTCTATGACATATTGCTTATGTGTACTTCCCACGTATTGTTAGGAAGACCATAGCTGATTGATAAGAAAGTCATCTACGACAGTTATAAGAATACCTATATGCTCAAGAAGGATGATCAGAAGATTACGTTAAATTCGATGCTGCCGAGAGAAGTTCACAAGTTATAGATGAAACTTGCTCGCGAATTGAAGAAGGCTCTAGTGATGAGTAGAACTGAGCTTCGAGAGGCCATTAATACCAATGAGCCGACCCTCCTATTGGTTAAGCGACTACTGGAAATGAAGGAGCGGGATGATTTACCCTAGGAGGTGAGAGAACTGTTGGATGAATATGCCGACCGGTTCCCAAAATAGTTACTTGAAGGATTGCCTCCAACCCAAGGCATAGAGTACTACATTGACTTAGTACCCCGCACTGTACTACTGAACAAGCCAACTTATCACATGAATCTCGAGCAAGCTTTTGAGCTTCAACATTAAGTCAATGAGTTGCTAGAAAGAGGATACGTAAGAGAGAGTCTCGACCCTTATGCTATGCCTGCACTTCTAGTGTCAAAGAAGGATGGAACCTGGCGGATGTGTATTGATAGTTAAGCCGTAAACAAAATCATGATCAAATACAAGTATCCGATCCCAAGGCTAGAAGACATGTTGGATGAACTGAGTGGAGACAAAATTTTCAACAAGATTGATCTCAAGTCTGGCTACCATCAAATCCACATGAGGATAGGAGACGAGCAAAATACTACGTTTAAGACTCGACATGGACTTTATGAGTGGATAGTCATGCCCTTTAGCTTGTCGAATACCTTAAGCACTTTCATAAGGCTTATGAACCATATGTTGAGACATCTTATTAGGAAGTATATTGTGGTATACTTTGATGACATCCTAATCAACAATGTTGACATACTAAGTCACTATAAACACATCAGAGTAGTCTTGGATATTCTCCGTGCTGAGAAATTATTCGGTAACCTAAAGAAATGTTGCTTTTATTAGGAGGAAGTGGTATTCTTAAGTTATGTAGTTCGTGGAGGAGGCTTGTGAGCCGATGATGAGAAGATCTGGGCAATTGTTGAATGGTTGACCCAACTACTTACGCTAACGTAAGAAGTTTTCATGGACTAGCTTGGTTTTATCGAAGGTTCATCAAGAACTTTAGTACCCTCACTGCATGCCTTACTGAATTAATGGAGAAAAACACCGACTACTAATGGGGAGAAAGGAAGGAGAGGAGTTTTGCTAAGATAAAGAAGAAGTTAACCTCTACCTCGGTGTTAGTGCTCCCCGACTTTGACAAAATTTTTTAGCTAGAGTGCGACGCATCAAGCATTAGAATAAGCGCTGTCTTGATGTAAGAAAGCCAACCAATTGCCTTCTACAGTGAGAAGCTCTAAAGACCCCAGTTAAATTACTCCGTTTATAACAAAGAGCTCTTTGTACTAATCGAAGCACTACAAGTATGGCAGCACTATCTACTATCAAGAAAATTTGTCATATTTATTGACCACGAGTCACTACGGTACCTCCGAAGTCAAACCAAACTATCCAAGCGGCTGGTGAGATGGGTTGATTCCTTGAGTGATTCAATTTTGTGATAAAATACAAGCAAGGAAAGAACAACGTAGTTGCAGATGCTCTTTCGAGTAGGCATGCGCTTTTGTCAAAACTGTGGACTAGACTATTTGGTTTTGCAAATATTAAAGAATAATACTCCGAGGATCTCCACTTTGGACCAATAATTTTGTAATGTATAGATGGGAGGATAGTGGACAAATATTATGTGCAAGATGGCTATCTATTCCGAAGAGGGAAACTATGCATACCGACTTGCTCTCTACGGGAATTATAAATCAGAGAAGCCTACAGCGGCGGACTCTCCAAACACTTTGGAAAAAGGAGGACCTGTGAACTAGTGAATTGCCAATTCTTTTGGCCGAGAATGTGAAGAGATGTACACCAAGTAGTCGAAAGCTGTATTGTGTGCAAAAGGTAAAGTATCGAGCCAAATAAGGGAAAGCAATGCCCCTACTTATCCTGATGAGGCCGTGGACTGAACTAAGCACGGACTTTGCCTTTAGATTACCAAGAACTAACTGGGGAAAAGATTTGGTAATGGTCGTCGTGGATCGGTTTAGTAAGATGACACACTTTGTGCCCTACACCAAAACTAATGACGCTTCGGCTATTGCTTCTCTTTTCATATAGAAGGTTGTACGGATATATGGTGTGCCGAAAAGTATGGTCTTTGACAAAGGCTCAAAGTTCTTAAGCCATTTCTGGAGAACCCTATGGCATCAACTGGGAACCAAATTACTCTTCAACATCTCATGTCATCCCCAAACCGACGGCTAAACAGAGATGGTTAATCGCACTTTGGGTTCATTGCTTTGAGTTGCAGTAGGCAAGAACTTAGTTGATTGAGACATCTGCATACCAGTAGTTAAGTTTACTTATAACCGAACTGTACATGATACCATTAAGTAGACCTCCTTCAAAGTAGTCTATGGATTTAATTTCAAGTTACCCCTTGACCATGCCCTTGTACCCACACCCACGCAAGAGGACCTTAATGCCTCGGCCAAAGCACAATCCCTTCAACATATCTATGATAAGGTCACTCGGCATATCGACCAGTCTGCTAGAAGAATGGGTGAAAAGGCCAAGGGTTGGTCAGCCAAACAATTTCAGCCGGGAGACTTGGTATAGCTACACCTCAGTAAGGAGCGGTTTGTGAACAAAAGGAAAAACAAGTTATCTGCAAGGGTGGAAGGACCTTTTAGAATTCTCTAGAAAATCAGTGACAACGCTTATAAGTTAGAGCTACCTAAGGACTATGGGGTTTCTAATGCCTTTAACATTATTGACTTTAGTCCATATCACCTTGACGGAGGATTGAGCGAACACCATTCGGATTTGATCCTAAAACCAAAACAACCTAGAAGGAATGATGGGAATCAAGCTATGGGACCCCTGACCCATAGCTGAGCCCGAAGACTAGAGGGGTTAGCACAACGAATCCTCATGTTCCAACTAACCCCTGCCGAGGTCGAATACTTACTTGCTGAGTTACCTTTAATGCCGTGCCGTATAACTACCCTTTATTTTGTGGCATGTCGAGTTGACAATTATTCTCTATTACTAAGCTATCCCTACTTAGATAAGTCCATTTGTCCGTACTTTTTGTCTGTATCTCCTAACGACCTCGATAATGTCACATCGTCACGTGTACAGTATCGTATGTAGAATTCGTAGCACCGATGACTATTGTTCTTATATATTCATTTTTGCCCCTTTGTAACATGTACATTGCCCCTTTAGGAAATTACCTTTTTGTCTTTTCCCTTTTAGGCAAGTTGCTCTAGTTTGTGGATATAAATACCTCTGTACTTATAGTTACAACATAATTAGATTACCTTCAATATATTTGAGTACTTTTTTCCTTACGTAAATACTGCTTGTTTACTCTTGGTATCACTCTTATTTTTTCCCTTAAGTAAGTTTAGGTGGTGAGTAATTTCACCGGACCAATTCGTGCGTTATATTGAATTATGCCATGAGTCCTTGGAAGTTCTTTTGGTGCATCATTTCCTCTAAAACTGTTCATGAGTATTTACTTACTACTCCATTCGCCTTTGTCACTCTTTTGTACCTTTCCCCATTAGCCCTTTTTCGAGTTTTCTACAAATTTAGACTCATCCAACAACTAACCTTATCTATTCCTAGTCACTGTTTCGCACCACATAGGAACACTTAGAATCAAGTAGAAGACTTGAAATTATATTATTAACTTAATAACTTAATCATTAAAACTCTAACATAACCATAGTGTCTTATTGCTATAAGAACTTATCACATGCGTATTTGTTCATATACACTTGTTTTAGTGTATGATCCTATATTAGTGTTATCGCCATCACAATTGTCATTCTTATTGTTATTATTATTATTATTATGGTCATTACCTTTATTATTTGCTATTATTATTGTTGTTTCACATTATTATATTATGATCGTTACATTTTATAGATTTGATTATTTATACATATATAAGCATATCTTTATAAAAAATCTTTAGACTTTAGTATATATATGTATAGAATATTTATAAAACTACAATTTCCCAAATAATTTTACATCATACGATTATGTCTCATATTGCTCCTTATGATGTGTATTTTATCATTTTCCCTCCATAGGAAATATATGTGTATATTTGTAAATAATTATATCTTATGTATTTATTTATTTACTTTAAGGGTTTATCCTAATTATTAGCTTATAAGGCTAATTAACTTAATTATCCTACCTATTTTTCTTGATTTATCTTAAATCTTTAGTCACATTTAGCTTTTTCATTTTAACTCGAATTTTTATAATCTTATAATCGATTTTGGATGTACTTTCATATAGTGAGGTCTATTTTAGACATTGGAGCTCACGTTTTTCTATTATGAGTCTAAGGAGTTACGAATTTCTTTATTTTAAGCCCAAATACTATTAATTATCATTTTAGACTTTTCTTAATGATTTTATTGTTTGGGCATTATTGTGAATTTTGTAATGGGCCTAAATGATTTTTAAATTTTTAAATTTTCAAAATATTTTTATTTTTGGCCTAAATTGTCATAATTTCTTTAATATACAACTTTAAGCTTAAATCATTAATTATCTTAATTCTTATTATAATTATAATTTCTAATTAATTTACTAGAATTATTATTTTTTATGATTTTTCTATTTAATCGGGAAATTTTAGAAAAGCTATCACGGTAGCTTCTTATTGGTTTATGGTGTAATTTTCTTAATTTTTCCAATTTTTGTAGTTTTACCATTTTATAATATTAATACGTACATATATAATATCCTAAAATAATTAAATAATAGAAAAAAATTTCTATCTTTCTTATAATTCTCACATCCAACACATACACATACATATATATATATATTTTTTCTTATTAACTCACTTTTTAAGAATATAGAGTACTATATATATATTTATGTATTTTTCAGTATATATCATATATTTATACTATATTATATGCATATTTATTTAAACCTTAGAAAAGATAGAATAATATATATATATATATATATATATGTGCATACATATATTTCCGTATTTTACTACCTATCCATATATGTGTTTATACTATTTCATAATATTTTTATGCATATGTATACTAAAGTAAGTATACTTAATATCACATATATTTACATGTACTATATATACATAGGAGAATTGTATATATATATATATATATTCACACTCACACAAACACACACACATATAATTAAGTAAGTTTAATAGATATATACATATAGCTAAATAATACATAAATAAGAAGAAGAAACATTGCACATACAACCAAATACATGTACATATAATTTCTATAACAAAAGATATTAAAAGTACATATAACTCCCACTACATATTCCTAATATATAAAATATTACAAGTACCTATCATCATCAAAAGAATACATAAAAATTTATATTACAAAAGAAAAACTAATATAACATAAAGTAATATTTGATTACTCTTGGTCTTAAAGCTTTTGAAGATGGTCTCCCTATTCCCTTTTGAAATCCTCAACTCCTTTGAATTTAAGATAGAATAATAGGCTATAAAATGAAGATGATGGATGATGAAATGATGGGAAGAAAAATGAGAAATTTAGAAGGCTAGGGAATGAGGAGAGTTGTCGGCATAAAAGAAAAGAAAGAAACACTTGATGTTTTCGTTTTGAATTTGGAAAAGAAAGGAAAGCTAAAGTGGGTTCTAGAGGGGGTTTACTTAGCTGGCCAAAAATGAAAGGAAAGAGGAAGAAGAAAAGAAGAAACGGATAAGATGATAAGTATATGTGTTAACTTTGCTTTTTATTTCAATCTCAATGTTTTTTTTCTCACATGGGATGATGGAGAATGCACTTGGCGGCCAAAACATGGAAAAGGAAAAGAAGGGAAAAGAAAGAAGAAAGAAGGAAAGAAAAGAAAGAAAGAAGAAAAATTATAAATTTTCTCTTTTGACTTTTCTTGAAGATTTTGCAATTTTTAAGTAATATTTAGAATGAAATATGACGTAATTATGAAAAAAATATAAGATATAAGATTAATGCATACTACATAGTACATAAATATAACATATATAGTAAAATTAAATCAATATGAAAAATAACACTTATATATATATATATATACATACATACATACATACATGTGATGCCATAAGTAATTATTGGATAGTATCTGTAATCTTGTTAATTTATTTAGTTAATTTATCATTCTTTTTATTTATTAATATTTAGAAATTTTCTCTGTTCAGTCGTTAGTGATTTTATGTGATTATGTGTGCATATCAATAATTTCATCAAATTAGGGCTCTAACACCATTAGTGTAAATTTATATATTTTATAAGTTTAGAGTTTTAGTTTTAAGGTTTTTATCAAGTTCGAGTTTCATATCTTGTATTTACACGTACACATGATTTAAGATTTTCTAATGCGATTAAAATTCTAAATAATATATTAGCATTTTTTCGTATTCGTTTTAAGTTTTTAGTTTAAAATTTAACTGGTTTTAATTTTATGTGGTTTTGTTGACTAAAAAAATATCTATGATACTTATATTTGATTTTATAATTAAAAGGCTAAATTTATAGGATTTATAGATTATGTATCAATTTACCAATGTATATTGATGGTTATCCAATTAATGTTGTTGTAGAGCATCGTAAGAGAGATTTTTTTTTTTTTTTTATCTGGAAAAATGTTTAATAAATTGTCTTAATTTACGATTATTTATATAGGGTGGTAAATTTTCTTTCTTTCTTTTTTTTTTTTTTTTTTTTTAAAGGATGGGTGCAATCAATATATTTAAATTGTCTGCAGTACATTGTTATGACAGTTAAAATATGTCTTTTGCTGTCGCGACAGGTTGGAATTTTAAGTAAGTTTGTAGGTGGAAAGACGGATGATCCAAGAACATATAGGGATTTTCCAAGTAAAAGTTTAATAAATCCTGTTGACATGAATTAAGGATTTAGAAAGGAAATATAATAGCTGCGACTCCAATAATAAAAGAGCTTTTCAGTAGTCCACTTTGTCGTATATACTTATCCATCCGATAATTCTTTTTAAAAGTATGTAATGGAGGAGCAGCTGGTACTTGGACGGACCGGTTGACAAATTGGTATACTTTTAAAATTTCTGCCCCTGGAGATGGATATGAAGGTTCCTCGAATTCTATATCTTACACTTACAGTGACAAAAAAAAAAATCAAAATCAGCAAAATATAAATAAATAATTGAGGAAAGAAAAAGTTTATGGGGTGGGCAAAAATCAAATTAGACCAAACTTTTTGTTTTTTTTAAATCCGTTCGAGGTCTTAAAAACTGAATCATGCACAATTTTCTTTGATTCGGTTTGAAGTGATGAGTTATACCAAATTTAAACCATGCACGTGGCTAGCGAACCCTTATCACAAAAAGGCGTCTTATGAAATTGTGTAATATTTATTACAAGGTTGCGATAAAATAGATGTGTATCAGAACATGCAGAGAGGTTGGTGGAAAAAGACCCCAAGAATAGATCATACGGCAAGATTTCCTTTATAGTGTTTAACTTAGACAGCAAATAAATGTGAATTTGGTACTTCCATTGCTATAGGTAATATCTGACCTTCCTTTTCAAAAGGTCCAGTGGGAAAACAACACCTTGAAGATGAAGATTTGCAGTGCATCATGAGTCTATCAAAAGCTTGCTCTCTTTTGGAAACATATGATTTCTGGGAAAGGCAACCATTTGTACGATTTTTTCTCTCTGTGGAAATTATAATCTCCGTATGTGATTTAGGTGCACAACTTTGGTATAATCGATACTCGGGAAAAAAAAGATTAAAAGGAAAAAAAAAAAACAGAAAAGAAATTTACCCTGTCAGAAAATGTAAAATGCACCCTCTTGCCCTTGCCCATCAAAAAATCTACTAGGCTCGGTAAATAAAAAAAAGTTTCCAAATCTTCTGCATTCTTCCTTGTAGTTGTGCTATGTTTTGTTATTTAGGTAAGTAAATTTTGTTACAACACGAAATTGATTATATGGCTGTCGCTCAAAAATTAAAATTTGGAATAATTGAAATTATATCGCTACAACTACAGATACCGTAACGTCCAAGAAATCCTTAAACTATCAAAGGACCGCTTCACTTTTCATAATTTTTAAAAATTATGTATATATTTTCTAATTTGTTAGTTGAATATAAAAATATGTTGCTAAATGGATCATAATTAGAAATAATTTTTGTGGTTTCAGCAAGATAAGGATAAGACCATCCTATCACTCGTTTCCTAGCACTAATTTCCGGGTAAAGTGCCGCCGAGCTGAGGATTTTTCCAGCATAACTGCTATCTACCTGGCCTTGCTTCTTCTACTCACGTTGTTCCGGGCGGAAACTTTAAAACGTAATTTTATTTTATTTTGATTGATTGAAAATATATATTAGAATCCACAAAATCTTTAAAAAAATTATTAAAGAAATTTTGTAATGTAAGATGAAGATAAAGTTATTGGTTTCTTAAAAATAAAATTACTTAATATATTAATATAACTCCTAAAAAAGAGAAACGGAACACTATGAATTGGGATGGTTTAATGGATATTTTGTAACTTGTAGCAGTTGTTTTGTCAGACCTGGCAAGTAATATGACCATGATACTTTGGCACGTATTCCAGCTGTACATTATGTTTTTCTGCCCAGAATTAATGAAAACGTATATTCTGAAGATATATGGCTTGAAATGCAGAAACTTGTGAGACTCTAGGGATTGAAATAAAGTCAATATGAGTATTTAAATTTTTCTAATTTTTTCTTTTTATATTTAAGCTTTAAATTTATTTATTTTAGCATCCTAACTTTTTAAATAAAATAAATTGATATTTCCATTATAATGGTTATTATTATAAAATAATAAAATAATAATATAAATATATTAATTTTCTTTTATTTTCATTTTAATGCTCAAATTTTATTTTGATACTTTAACTTCTTAAAGTGAAATAAATATACATTTTTTATAACAGCTGTTTTAACAAAAATACTAATATGTTTCATTTAAAAAGTTGAGATATTAAAATAAACAAATTTAAAATTTTGGATACTAATATGAAAAGTTATGGAAATTCAAACATTTCTAATTGGTTTATCCCTCTCTAGATATCATACTTTTATGTTTCTACTAATTAAAAGAATTTTGTTACGAGCTTCGGAGGTTGTTTGCTGTTTTTCCTTCAATATCTGAATAGACAAGGGGTATTTTAAGTTTTTGCATGTAAGTTTGAAGCTCGTACTGGCTTTATCGTAATCTAAGGACTCTATTGGTTTTATGATTTATACTCGTGTATTTTTCTGCGAAATCGTCAATTCTAGAGACATTTACATCATTCTAGTGCGTATCTCGTAACATGATTTTTAGCTTAAGAGTATAATGTATATTTTATTCTAAGTTTCATGTTATATATCATATGTTATTTTGATCGAAACGTGTAAAAATAATGTAAACTCTAGACACTTCGATCTCAATTACCCAATGTAAGGAAGAATCTGCCCATTATTCAATGAATCGGAACATTTCACATTAGGATTTTTATTTTTAGGCGAACATCCCATAATGGGATAATTTTTTTTTATTTTTTTTTTTGCCATCGATAAAAACTTTCATTTATACTCAACTATTATCAAAATGTACATCATAAGAGGAACTAGCTATAGTATCAACTAATGGTAGCTTGTAAAGAATGGTGGTGTAAATTCACTAATTCAAGGGACACATTCTCTTCGTTACTAAAGAAACTACTAAATCTAAATCTGCTACTTGATTAGCATTTCTCTCAGCAAAAATATAGACAAAAAGAAACATCATGTAAATTTAAGAGCTCCTAATGGGCCTCTTCAAAAAAAGGCTTTAAAGTCTAGTGCAAGGCCTCCTTCTTTCCTATCATAGCTTGCTGCAAATTAAGGCAATTTGTCTCAATAACATGCTCTTTCCAGTCTTTCGAACATGCCAACTTGATACCCAACCCAAATGCCATATATTCTACAGCTTCTGGACTAGGTGCAATGACTAGATCCGACTTTTCCCCAACCAAAGCACCCCGATAGTTCCTTTGCTACAACCACAATTCTGGCTGACGGGCTAGCTAAGGTCCAAGAGGCATCCAAATTTATTTTGATTCGACCGACAACTGGCGCCTTTCATGTATCTTGCAAACCATTACATACATTATTTCATGCACTCTGCCCCATCTATATTTCTACACTACTACAGCTGTCATGGGCTTGTCTTCATCTGCTTTTCCTTTTTCCATAACAGCTACTACAACCCTGCTCTGTCGCACTATGCAATTTAACTCCTTTACAAAAAGCCAAATGAGTTGTCACTATCTTATCTTTCCCACGTTTCCTTACCTTTGTCATAACACTACCTTCTGCACTAGAACCATTTCCATGTAAACTTAGCTGAACATTTGCTTTCTTCACTTCATTCAAAACACAGTCAATTTCATAAAATGATCTTGTTGCTCTATCAACTATATGCAGAGGGGAGATAGTTGTATGACCATATATAGCCTCACATCTACCACACCAAATACTCCAATACACTGCAGCTACCATGGCTTCTACTCTACTCAACTCATATTTAACCACTTCCTACACGGCTCTACAACATTTCGACCACCAATTAACCAAGTTAGTTAGTCCTTCCTTTACTACCTTAACACCCAAGGCCCCAAGCCAAATAATCTGTGACCAGCCACATAGAAGTAAAGCGTGCTCCACTGTCTCCTCCTCACCACAAAAATGACAACTTGCTGAAGAGCAAATGTTCCTTCTCTAAAGATTAGGCATAGTAGGGATGGAATTATTAAAGGCTCGCTACAAGAAGTGCTTGATTTTTGGTAAGGTCTTCAAACCTTATACCTTCTTCCACGTTTGAGGTAATATTTGAAAAGAGGACTCTGGTTTGTCGCTAGGATGCAAAGGTTGACTATTCACTCTATGATATGTAAGTCTGGTTGAGCAAACCCCATTCTTCTCAAAGGGCTAGATAAGCTTGTCTCTCCATGGTCTAATACTCAAAGGTGTACTCTCAATTGCTTGACACTCTTCTACCGATATGTATTTTTCTAACCAACTCAAATTCCACATACCTTCTTCTTTATCAGTCAGACTACTCACCTTCATTTTCTATACTTCATAAGGAAGAGCAGAGCTTAAGCTATACTCCTTTAATGGTGGAATCCAACCATCATCGCCGATACACACCCTACTGCCATCCCCTATATCCTACATAGTATTCTGAAAAAGCAATTTCTTTCCTTCTAAAATGCTAGACACTATGCCTAGGAATCTCTACAACCCTTTCTTGCATCTTTGAAGTCTCTATTCGGGAAGTATAACCCTTTAAGGGTTTTGACCCATAACTTGTAAAGGTTATTTTCCATTCTCCAAGCCATCTTCATTAAAAGTGCCAGATTAAACATACTCAGATCCTTGAAACCTATTCCTCCCTTGTCCTTACTCTATGTAAGCTTCCTTTAACTAATCCAATGGACTTTCCCCTTCTCTTTCCTTTGTGCCCACCAAAAGTTAGCAATAAGACTATTAACTTCTCGGTATCATTTCAAAGGGAATTTGAAACATCCGATGGAATAAGTCGAAATAGCTTTTGCCATAGCCTTAATCAAAATCTCTCTTCCTACCTCATTTAGCAGTTTGTGCTTCCATCCTTGAAGTTTCTGGACTATTTTATCTTTAACAAAACTCAAAGCCTCCACTTTTGATCTTCCCTAAATTGTTCGTACTCCTAAATGTTAATAGCATTTTTCAATAAAATAGGCTGAAGGCCTAAATCAGTTATATTAAGGCTTAAGTCCAACTCCTACAGTCCATCCGGGTACAAGTATTGACTAACCAACTATAAATACCAAACAAGTAAGTGTATCCTCTTCCATTCTCTTACTTCTATAATCATTTGGTAGCTTTACTTTCTTGACTAAAAGAGTTGATTTAAGTATTGGAGTGACTGTACTAGAGTATCTTTTGTGCTCCTCGTAACTTTTTTCTATTTTATAGGTATTCGTATACCAAGACAAAAATTACCCATCGACAATTGGCGTTATCTGTGGAAATCTAAGAAATTTTAATGATTCTTTGAAAGGATGCAAAAAGATATTTCTTCTCTTATGTGTTCTATCAAATCAAGTATTATACTCAATTTTCCTCATCTCTTCCTCGAATTTGCATAGATGTATTCGTGGTTTGTCGTGTATTTTACTTATTGGAATTTCTCTTTTCCCCTTGTCTCAAATTTGGTACTGTTGTTTCTATTTTCCTGTATCTCCATCTTCATTGATGTTTAATTTGGAGTTTTTCTTCTTGTGAGTATATGATCATTCACATCATAAAGGTTGGAAAACGTCATGGTAATTGCCATGGTGCTATACTTTGAAAAATCTGCAACTTAAAAAGTAACAACTGTCTTGGATAATTGCCACTTGTCTGTTCTTAATCTCTTATTTCCAAGCTACGAAGTGTTTTTCTTGATAAATAGATTTTAGCATCATATTAGAGGATACGGTGCTCCAGGAATGAATATATTGTTTCCATCCTGTTATTGAGATCCAGATTATAAAATCATGGCTTGTATTCACCATGGGAAGGGAGCATATTTGTTATTACACATGCCTCATTCAGGAATATGTCCTCGGTATGGATGAGGTATTTGCCATTGAAAAGTAACTAGATAAGGAAACAAGCAAGGCACTGGAGATGTATGGGCATATTTTCTCCCTGTTACTTTGAGGTATGGACAGAAATATATAAGCATAGGAGCATCTCGCTGAGAAGATCTGAGAGCTGTAATTTAACAGCAATTGTCGAGCAATTTTTGCCATCACCTAACTCTATAGAAGGTAGCCTTGACTTGAATGGCTGAACTTCCTGTTACAATGTGGCCGAGCTTCCCATATTGTGCCAAGTCACAACTCGAGTAAGATAATCGAGGATTGCCAATCATTGGAGGTGCTTGACAAACAAGTTTGAGTGGAGTACGGCCATGTAATAGCTGAAGCCGAGCAATCTACACAATTCAGATTACACCGAGCTCCTTCATGATCGAAGCAGTGAGTTAACAACTTGAACAAAAGCCTAACAATCATCAAGCTCTATTCTGTATCGAGCCCCAACAGCTCAAGATGCTAAGTTTGTTCAAGTCATACCAAGTCCCCGAGCTCCGTATCGAGTTGTCGAGGAGCTGCCACAAACTTAAAGTGCCAAGCTGCTCACTTTGCTGAACAAACGAAGTCCAAGTTCCGTATCAAGTTGCCGAGAAACTCCAATGAAGAATAGCCAAAAAATTCATGCTACGCTAGCTGTAACGGTCCAAATTGAAACCCCATTGACATGCCGAGCTTGCACAACAGTGGAGCATGCCGAGTTATTCTCATTCGTATTCCTTTGCTCAACATAATGAGACAAAATTCGCATTCGAGCTTCATCAAGTGAGCTTACTTTCTGTCGAATTGTGCACTCCGCACTTTAGTCCGAACTACTTTGTACGACATTCGAGCTTTGCCGAGCTTCTCCGAGCAGAGGAACCGAATTCCAAAGAGCAACAGCTTATATCCAAGCTTCACAGCAAATGTACATGCCAAGTTGTCCTCCTCAGCCTATGTTGAGCACTAAATCGAAGCCAATAGCAACCTTAGCGAGCCATATACTATACGCCAAAATAGCGCCTGACCTGCGTTCTCCAACAAAACCAAATGATATTCTTTGAGTAGCAGTTTAAAATTTAACGAGAGAGTTGCGAATAAAGCTTTGTTATATGAGCACTTTTCTGGTCGATCACCATATGACATGGCCGAGCAATTCATGCGTGAGCGAATAGTAGCAGCTTGCTCCACAACATGATGAGCACTTCTCCGTGCTGCTCTTCACATCTTCCAAGCTTAGCCAAGTTCTTTACGATGATCTAAAGTTGGTTGAATAATTCCTAAGCTCTTTACTGCAGCAACCAAGTTGGTGCTCAACTAAGTGAGGGGCAATCCACGCAAGCCATGAGCTGAAAACAGGTAAATAGTAACAAACGTACTAGAACCGAAACCAAGCAGAGGTCGAACTGCTCACTTGGACTTGTAATACTAGGATTTGTTCGAGCTCCCGAACTACTCACTTGGACGCGTAATATACTATATTCGGCTGCCAAGCTAAAACCTCACTTTGGCAACCAGGAATATTCACACCTTCAACCAGCAATATTCACATCAATTAACTATTGAACGGCAGCTGCTAACTGTCCAAGCATCATCGAACAAGGAAAGGATCCTAAACTGCTTTATGATTAACAGTCGAAACATTGATCGACATAACTTAGCTGACAAACTAAAGTATGTCGAGGATCCCTCGTTGTCCAAGCCGGCTCAATCTATGATCGAATTGTCCTTCTTGATCGGAGCACACGGTATTACCCCTCTTTATTTTTATCGAGCGGCTGAGAATATTTCCAAGCTGTCCTTGGCATAAGAGATGCAGAGAGAGGAAAAAAGTAGTTAATTTTTCATTTGGCTACTCTGAGCTCTTTCATGGCCGAGCTCTTTTGGAGCTGATCTTTCCATGCTATTCTAGCGAAGAGCACTCAAAAGTGAGAGCGACCCCGTGCCTACCAACCAGTAGCAAGTTAAACAAAGGCCGAGTTGTTATCTTGTTTTGGCCGATTGATGAAATGAGCAGAGGCGAGAAGCCAAGATGCCGAGCTAAGTTTCTGAGCAATCATGCACATGGCAGTCCGTGGCCGAGCAACTCTTGATGAGTTAGGTTTCCGAGCTACACATGTTCCGAGCTTCCTTGGGTCAATCGGCAATCTTGATGGCTACCATTTTCAACAAGCTGCCAAACCAAATTCTCCGAACTTAGTGGCTTTCGTCTATCCGTTATAAGGTACCTAGAATCAGGTGAGCCATAGAAGCATTACGATAGCTGCACCAAACTATCCGAGCTTCTTTATGCCTGAATCGACCTTCACATAGCCTGGCCTATCTACAAGTTCGATCCAAGTAGTTCGTAGCCGAGCTCCTTTCAACTAAATTCTTCTTGGATAGTCGAGCTACTCCACGATATTCTTGCCAAATTAAATGGCTTTATATTGAGCAAAGCTCCAGAATGGTCTAATATTTATGTGCAGCAACTAATCCACTCATGTCGAATCACACCAAGTATAATAACTAGTCTACGAAGACCGTGCCTATACGAATGCTTATTGACCTGAGTTCTTTTAGTAATGTCCCTAGCACTAAAAAGATGGAGCGTCTTTGGAAAAGACAGCCATGGAAACAATGGAGCGCCTTGAAAATGAAGGTCATCAAAATAATACAATAGTTGATATTTTATATGCAGGAACATGCCTTGTTGGAGTTCCTATCTTGTAACTACTGGCCAAAGCATCAAATATGAGTGAAGAAGCACAAGTAGACACTCGTGAGAACTTCAAGAATGACAATGCTCTGTCTATTCAAATGTTGAGTGTTGAAGAAACACAAAACTACTTACTCTTCATGCAAAGCAACACGTGATCGACAGTTTAGAGCCATAAGTGATGCACAATAAGCCTTCGTAGATTGGTCTATTCCGTCGCTAACAACGTTTAGAGCTAAGACCCTTTCGATAGCTCAAATAGTATGACTGAGGAAGAGCGAACCAACAAGAGGGCCAATTATATCAACTCCATCGAGCATCATGGCACACTTGCAAGTGCTAACCAAGCCCTACACAACAATTAAAGCTCATCAATCGATAATTATTAAGCAACCATGCTCAGTACACGATACCAAAGCTACCATGCTTTGAGCCTTACATACATGTCGACTCTTGATTGATGAAAGATCAGTAAAAACTTCATCACCCTTATTTTTGATTTATTCACTATTTGCTTTCCAATATATGTGCTCCAAATTATGTTCATGCTAATCTGTAATTAATATTCACATTTAATTCTTGGTTCCTACGCCATGTTATATTTAGGCATTTGTGACAATTTATTTAATTCTTATCGAGTTCATTCAACTCCCCATTGGCATAAGTATGATAACTTAAAAACAAATTAAGGGTAAATGAACACCCTCCATTTTGAGCTTATGCAAACATAATATGCTAATGGGATATTCCTTAACAACTCTAAGTCCTACATACAATGGACAATGAAGAGTTATATAAACTTAATTGCTTGATCTAATAGATAAACGGAGAGCTTCTGAAAACCCCAAGCCATTTAGTTGTAACGGGTAAAATATTCTAAGTCCTATAATTGGTATGGATGACGAGTAAGTAAGCCAAAGTCCTATATTTTAATGAATTAGAGGCCAATTAGCTTATTTTACAACTCTACTTAGCACAAGTAATACCTAATCTAGACGACCTGTATGCTTCCTAAGTCTTTTTAGGCACATTGATCTTTTTAGGCATTCCAACCTCTTTAGGCCCTTTTTCAAGTGTATTGCAATCTATAAGTGCTTTACCCACTCTCACCTTTCGCCTCTTCAAGCCTTGGTTCTCCAAGCATTCTAGCCTCTCTAAGCCCCGGATTACAAACTTTTAAAGAACTCCAACAAAATTGACCTCTTTAGATTTGTTGTCGAAGAGAGTAAGGGGCAAATTTTGATGGCATTTTTTAATAAAATAGGCTTACAGTTATTGATTAACCCTCTATAAATACCAAGAAAGACCCCTAGGTAAGGGGACCCTTTATAAGACCCTGTAAAAACTGATTAATAATTCACAATCGATTAGTTTGAAAATAGATTGTAAAATTTAGGACGATTATGAAAATTATTTGATTGAGCTTGAATTTTTACTAAGAAATTAGAAATATTAGTAAAAGTAATCTCGTAAGTTTGGATTTAAGAATGTAAATAATTAAATATCATAAGATAAATTATATTGTACAATATTTTAAACTAATTAGTGCTATTTAAAAAATACACACATACGCTATAGATATATATTACTTATTGAATGATACTTTCACTAATAGTATTATGTTATATTATTATGTTACAATTATATAAATATATATATATATATATATATATATAAAACAAGAATTATACAATAAGTAATATAGAAATGATGATACATATTCAATATGTATATATGTAACAGAATGATATATGTGTATTAAATAGAGCTCTGATTATAAGTAATATGGAACTTGAACAATTGAGTAACAAAATTATAAATTTAAATTAAAAATAATGGTTTGAAGATTATAAGTAATAAAGGTAAAAATACTAAAAATGATATTTATATTATAGGAGCGAATGACGATAATATGACTTACATCAAACTTGAGTGAGTAAATTGAGGACTTCAAGTAAGTTTAGGATTAATATATAACTATATTTCAAAGTGCTATTTCGTAGTACTCAATAGTACTTAGAGGCTTAAGACTATACTTGTTTGTGCCTATAGATTGTTTGATCGTACGTATGCTTATGTGTATATATTCTTGAATGCATTATGTACTATTACCTTGCTATAATGGTTTGCAATTGTTTTGTATTGTGTAATATGGACTAGTCACCTTAACTGGTTATAATTAAATATATGATTTTTAATTCTAAAGTTGACTTGCATGACAACCCATTAGGGGAAATATTTAGGGTTCTTTGGCCAAATACTGACCCCTTCGAAGGGATAGCACTAAATAACATAACTAGTCCCTTCTTCATCGTTAATTAGATTAAGTAATAAGAGAGGAGGTCGCGATAAGAGTAAAGATAGTGGTTCAAAGGTAGTAACGAGATGAGCAATATCTTCATTGCACAAGCCTAGGTTTGGTCGTAAGCTGTTGAAATATGTGCTAAACTCCTCAATTGAGATTAGAGCATGTGTAATTTCTTTAATCTCACAACAGATTAAATAAAGTCTTACGATGGTATTTGCTTATTGTGTTGCATTAAAATAATTGATTGATAACTTTTTTTATATTTAATGTATAGTTTTAAATCTCTATCCCAACTTACTGAGTGGTTAGTTACTCATATTCTTATAGATGTTATTATAGGTGCTAGTTAGGAAGCAACTTCTAATTACTTTAAAGGTAGTAATTATTGAATCTTATGGAGTGAAGTTATAAAACTGAGGATCGGTTACACTCTCAAAGTTTAGGCCTTATCTTTAAATCTTTTGATATGAATTTATGTATTACTTGAGTGAGTAAGATTATATTATTAAATCTTAGTATGTATAATTTTATATTTTCATAAGTAAATAACATGTTTTATTTATGAACTGTTTACCTCAAAGTGGGTTAATTATGAATGCTTGAGTAAATCAAGTCTAAGATAGTGGTTGTAAGGTCAGCTTCTATCATAAAATAGTTCATGACGAGATTATTATGATTCTATTGTTTTGGGATATGATAGTTTTAAGTTGGTATCAGATTAAGTTTAAGTGAACTCGCTTTGAAGTGTTATAATTAAAAGAAGTAGATATTATAAGAGCACATTGAAAGTTAGTAGTAGTAAGTGAGTGGTAAATGGGTAGTTAAAAGATGTAGATTTTAGGTGTATGTATATGTTATAAATATAAGTAAAAGAATATATGATAATAAAATCCTACTAACTTTCCTTTATGTTAACCTAAGAGACTATGGAAATAAACTTGTGACCAATTAATTTTGCTTTGAAGATTTAAAGAGAAGAAGATAATGCTATAGCACATAGTGGTAAAAGCTCTTGTAGAACCTTAAGTAAAAGTATGTAAACATGTATAAATGAACTTGTAAGACCTTAAGTAGAGAGTTGGTGAAGGCTATTTTCAAAAATTGTAGAACCTCTTGTAGAAGGTGATATAGAGCCCTTGAGAAGGAAAGTAGATAAGACCTAATAAAGAGGACTCTAGAAGCTTCTATAGAAGGTTAGGTGGAACATTATGTAGAAGGTAAGATAAAACCTAATAATGACCCTATAGAAGCTGTGGTAGAAAATAATCAAGTGATAAAACCCAATGGAGTAAGAACTATAGAAGTTAATATAGAAGGTTGGAGTTAGAAGTAAAAAATGATAGATTTCTTATCCTTGGTAGTTGTAAGAACACATCACTAAGTGGAATATTGTTATTGAGTATAAGTATAAGAGCAAGATAGATATATGATAATTAGAAATATAATGAGATCCTTAAATAAATTGGATGAAGACGTAGACCTGGACAATACCTACGCAAAACATGAGTCAAATTTTAAATTAGATAGAGAATAGAAGTTTAGATGCACATATAATTGATGAGTCGACGAGTGTAGCGATTGATAAATGGAGCTTAGAATTGAAAGTGACGAACTAGGCTAATTTTGATGTTAGATCAAGCAAATAAATAGAGTGGGTGAGAGTTGCTACTCACTTAGATAATTAGAAAAATTAGTAGTTTTGACACGTATTTACATTAAGCTTTAAGAACTCATCTAAACACTTTCCATAAAATCGCGTTTACCTTAGTAACTTCTAATTGAGAAGAGAACTCTTTTGTTAATCTAACATAATTAACTTCAATTGTGTTTAGATTTTTAATATCTATAAGGTACATCATAAATTCTAAGTTGAAGAGATCCCTTGCTTATATAGATGTTTATAGTTATGAATTTTGATATAATTAAGATTAATGTATATACCTATGTATATTATATAGTTAGAAATCTAGATGCAATTATTGGAAATCGATGTACTTTTAATTGTGAACAAAATTACATCTTTCAGAATAATTTCAAACTATAATATGTATGACTCTTGTGTGATGTATTATATTTTGTATTACTATTTATCAAATTTGAAATTGATAAAAGACTTAACATTTGTAAGAAACGATAAGTATCTATCATCTATACCTCATATTAGAACTTGTGTCTTCCCTTTCCCCTTTAATTAGACTTTGCATAAGTAGTAAATGCCATATGACTAATAATTTGTTTATTCTTCATATCATGATTGAATATATCGAACTATCTATCATGAAAGTTTTCAATAGAGGTAGATCTATACTTTACCTCATTTAAATCCATGAATCATGTGCGTATATATATTTATATGTGTGCTAGGTTAATTATAGTTGATAATTCTAATTGTAAAACCTAGCTGAGATTTAAGATGGAAAAGATAGCAAACTACTTGAAACCAATTTATACATTAACCCTTACCCTTACAATATAGAAGATGAACCATAAAGGATATCTCTCCTCATCCTTTATATTACGTAAACCTAGTTACAAATAAATTAGAGCCAAGTCAACTATCTATTGCTATTCTCTTCTTCTTAACCTTGCAAAATAATCCTTCATCACCTCTATTATTCACAAACCTACTCGTAGGAGCTAAACTTTGCCCAATAGGCATCATGATTGAATCCCTAAATATCTTAACAATAATGTAATCAAACAATGACCCCAAATTTAAGGATAAAACTTAATCTTGAAAATTAAAACCACATAGGTCCTTAACCATTAAACTTAAGGACAACGATGTTAATACGAATAGCAAAATACCATAACCAAAACTATAATGATACATAAAATTACTTCAAATGAAATAAAACTTGTCCTCTCAATCCTCAATAATAGGCAAGAAACATGAAAATGAGAATACTATAACAAATATGAATTTAAATTAATAAAGAAAAAAAAACTCCAACAATAGAATAATGAATAACTATAATAAGATACAATAAAAAAGTGATCAAAACAGCAATTTTCATGTGTAGTAGCATGAATATGCGACTAAAAAGGAATGGCAAATTTATATGGTCTATGTCAGAGTGTTAGGCCCCAATCGGCCTCAATTCATATTGAGTCCTATTGTGTTAAGTTGAGTCTAGACGAGTTAAGATGAGTCTAGAAAAGTCAAGTTAAGTCGAGCTAAATATGCTGAGTTAAGTCAAGTCAATTGTTGATTGTCATGGTTAGGCTTGAGTTAATAGAAGGTCAAGATTTGCCACTCATTCCTACTGGTATAATTATGCTAAGATATATGGAGTACAAGGAACCGTGGAGCCATTTAAGTAACATATAACACTAAGATATGTGACACACGAAGATAAAGGATAAACTAACCAATAATAAGAATTGGAAACCAAGCTAAATATATATTAGGTTGTTTTCAAATGTCAAAGTTGATTATTTAGATCATCTTATGATTATATATATTATAATCTTGAGATAATAAGCATAATAATAAATCTTGAGATAATAGACGATATAGTTAGAAATGGATAAATTCAAAATAACATTAAATTAGGAAATGAACAAGAGTCATATCTAAAAGCCATAGGTAAATTTATTTAATGATAGAAGAAGAAGAATGTAAAATAGATAGTTAAAGTTTAGCCTCTAATAAGACATTAAAATTATATAATAAAATTAATTTATTTTAAAACCCATATGAGAACTAAGGTGAGTAAGAAAGAAAGCTAATGAAAAGTAGAGTCTGTTTAAACTAAAAATCCAATAAGAGTTTTAATTAATTTAGACCTACAAAATCGAGAAAATTATAGGTAGTATAAATACTCATCTAATTTAAGAAGAGCTATAGATAAAATATCTAAATCATAAAGTTATTTCATAAGGTTGCAAAAGACCTAAAATAAGTAAGATTGTCATATCAATTTTAGAAGTATGGGCTTATAAAGTTGGTTGTAGAAGCTTCTGTAAAAGTAACACCAAATAGAGAAAACTTAACTCATTTGGCATAACATTTAAAAATAAAGCTAAGTTAAAGCATTAAATTTTCTAAAGACTAAAGAGGCTGGAATGAAAATTAATTAATTTTAGGAAGAAATTTCTAAAATACTGGATAATTGAGTTTAGAAGTTAAGGAAATTGAGATATGGAATAGATTGTCATTATAAGAATATATATATATATATATATATATATATCTCCTTTTAGGGAAGATTTGGAATATATTAGTTTCAAGAGTGAAACTATTTGTTAGGAGGGTAGAATGTGAAACCTTATAAAAACTGGTAAATGATTTACAATCGATCAGTTTGAAAACGGATTGTAAAATTTAGTGTAATCGTATAAATTATTTGATCGAGCATGAATTTTTACTAAGAAATTAGAAATATCTATAAAATTGATCCCATAAGTTTGGATTTAGAAATGTAAATAATTAAATATCATAATATTAAGTTATATGTATAATCTTAATTATTTATCAGAAATATATAAAATGAGTTCCGATAATTAACAAATAGCTAGAGATAAATTATATGTAGTTATATAAATTAATAAGAAATAAAATGAAAATTTTAATACTTGAGATACACTTTAGAAATTATGAATTAAATCTATGTTCCTAAAATTAAGTTAAACCATAATGACAAAGGTACTAAGAATTAAAAGAAGTAATTATATAGTTTTAATATTTCAAATTAAGTTCATTTATATGCAATTTACTTAAAAGTATTAAGTCTATCAGGTCTAATTGTTGTACCATAGAGTTTCATAATTATATATATAGTTTATTATAAATCATTTGAAATTAACTATGTGATCGTAATAATTAATATTAGTGAGTAAAATTATATATAAGATACATGTGAATAAGTCTCAAATAATTTATGGAACCTATATATATATCATATATCATATATTAAAAAAAGTGTAATTAGGGCCATGTCTGTTAGCGTAATACTAATGAAAAATTAGTTTAGAATAAGACTATATGATAATATGAGTTCCCTAAAAATTATAAGGAACAATCTTGTAAAGTCGGATTTCAAAAATAAATTGAAATACAACTAACATATAGATTATAATGTAAAGTTTATCAGGTTTAGAAATTTTAAATTAGGTGTATAATATAACATCTTACTATTTTTTAAAGTATGTAATGAAATTTTATAAATAAAAAATCATAATAAAATTAGATTTGAAAAGACTGCAAAATTGGACAAATAAAGGAAATATAATACTTCAACCATCTTGAATAAAGTGGTGAAGCATGTTATAAATACGAACGAGAAAGAGAGAGAATGAGAAAGATAAAAGGAAGGAGGTGAGAAAGAGAGATAGGAACAAAGAAGATTGGAAAAAAAGAAGAGAGAGAAAGAGAAGAAAGAAAAGAGAAAGAGAAACAAACAAAGAAAAGAAAATGAAAGAAAAGAAGGAAAAAAAGAAAAGAAAAGAAAGAAGAAGAAGGAAAAAAAGAAAAGAAAAGAAAGAAGAAGAAGAAGAAAAGAGATTAGAAGATTTAAGTTTTTTTTCTTGTGTCTGATATTTCTTGGTAATTTTGTTTTTGTAATTTTAAGTATTATTTTTTTAATTGATATTTAACAGTCGCAAAAAATATATATTTGTAATCTCGTTATTTTCTTGAATGGAGTATTTTATTTGCACAATTTCATAAATTTCCTCTTATTTGAATTTTGAATTTAGAATATTGATGGTTAAATTTTTACTATTTTCATTTAATAAGTCGTAAAAGAGCTAGTTAACCACATATATTTGTATGAATTATCTTTCTCATATATATATATATATATATA